>CAJQUW010003043.1:0-103676 GCA_907163375.1 Prostheceraeus crozeri
CGCAAAAGATGTGACATCCGGTCGCAAGCGAAGCGAAGCAAAGCGAAGCGAAGCGTCGCGCCGGATGTCACACTATTAAAAAACTACTAGTATGACCAACCAGGGTGGAACATAGCCCTGACGGCGCTTTCTACGTGTCGCATACTGAATCAAGTCTTCATAACGTGAAGCATCAATCACTTTATTTTCATCTGTAATGATTTCTCCTCTATCATTTACATTGAGATGGGGCTCAATACTGTTGAAAAGAGATATGGCATGTGCGCGAGATGCTAAAGGTGTAGCAGTCGATACAGAGTCACGCATCTTATTCTTCAAGTTTTTCAATTGCTCAACAGTTTCCGATTGTAATAATACAGCACGATGTGGATCTTTGATGTGAACATTTTGCTGATAATCTATTTCTTTCCTATACATTTGATTTGCAAGAGGTTGCTTTACTTGCTGCATGGCAGTCAATTGTACATATTCATCCTGAGGAATAACAATCATGCGAGAATAAGAACTCATAGTTTGTAGATAATCATGGGAGTTTTCAAAATATCACTTCGAAATCTAAATTCTTCCGGACACTCTTGCGTAAAGTCAATGAATAAGTAACCGTATGGTTTTTCAGTAGCTGCTTGAAAAATTTCAATTAAGGCTTTTGATCCTCTGGGTGCAACTTGTCGCGCTAAAATTTCAAATTGACTTTTATCTCGCGGATTCTTGAAAATAGCATAATAGTGTGTATTCAGGTTTCGTGTACGAGCTTCTTTTCCATCAGGAAACAAATTTTGTGTGATATAGATGATAAAACACCTTTTATGATGTGCTGCACGAGTGAACATATCTGTAACATCTTTTGAATTCTTACTTTCTTTTAATAAATCATCCAATACAACAACATCATTAGACTGAAGTTTATCCACTGGAATAATTCCTTCATGTCGAATAAAGTTGCGACTTTGCAATTCCTGAAACAACGACGGTTGATAAATACCATAACACCAAATCACTCGATTGATAGGTTCCTTAAACAACTCCCTTCTTTTATCCAATAAATTCAGCGTGAAAACAGTTTTACCTGCATGAGATGGACCTGATACAGTCAGAACTTTATCACATTGAAGTCTGAAATCCATTTTATTACTTTGAGACTCAACATTTGCATAATTAACGCTTAGAGCCAAAGATATTTCCCAATAGGTTGCCCACGGCAGGAGCTATCATTGGAAGTATTGCTGAAAGGAAACCGCCCTTTTGTGTTAGAGTTTTCCTCTTCTTTGAAGGGTGACTTAGGATTGGAGATGAAACGCAATTTCGTAGCATATCGCTTAAGTAACTTTCGTTGTTTTGGCGCTAATTTCTTCGTCCTCAACTTCCTCACATGAGAAAATAATTTCACAAATGAATTTATCGTTAGCATGTCGTATAGCATTGTATCGCTGATTTGCTTTCATTCGTCGGAGAGCTTGAATGGCTGAAGAAAACTTTTGACTTTTACGTTTCGTCATTTTACGTTTCGCCATTTTCCGTCTTAGTCTTTGCTAAAACCTATCTTTACCACATTTGCATAGGTACTAACTATTGCGACATAAGTGACACTCGAAATGAGCAATATCACAGTGGTTACATTTGCAAAGTTGAATGCAATTACGTATGAAACAGCGTTGACAAAAAGCATGCTTACATCTCTTGAAGATGCGCTTTTCATTTCCATCCTTTCGCTTACATACATCGCAACACATAGTTTCACCGTTACTGATGTCTATAGCAAGTCTTTTTGAAGATATGAATTTGCTAGCCATTTCTAAATAATAGACGCATGTACAGAAGGAATATACTTCGAGAGTGAGCAGACATAGCTCGAAAACCAGTTGTGCTACAATCAAGTACCACTGCATTTTCAATTTTTCTTTATGGAAAGTTGAATGTGAATATCTGAAATCGCTTCAATCACTAGACTGCTACCATGATGGTTAAATGCGTTAAGACGTTCAGCAATTTTTATCATATGTCTTTTAAAAAATTCTTGGGGGTGATCTACCACTTCCATTGAATAAGAAGCAAAATGGAAAGAGCGACTTTCCACCTCTTCCTTTCCAAAATGACTAAACTTAATTTTCGCAACTAATCGCGCCATGATAATGCTATCAGAGAATGTATTCATTAACTCTAGAAATAGAGTGCTAGCATCATCAACCACTGCTTCGATGTCGGTCTCATCTTTATGAAATTTTATCACATAATCTTGAACAGCTCCTTTTAAACTTTGCCTATGAAAACGTAATGTTCCGCAGTCGTTTGAGAAAGACATGATCGCCCTTTATCTAACCCATCCATTGCATGAAAACAACAACTCTTCTCATAGTAACATTTATTGAATAACGGTAACAAGCATGCATTATAAATCAATGGTTTGAAAGAGATAAAATAGATACAGCTGGTAACTATCATACAGCGAGCAATGATAACCATACAGGACTTTGGCAGTGTTGAGGTAAGGAGGAAAGAAGCATTGGTTATGAACGTAGCTACTACAACGAACAGACAAAATAGGAACACACAAATCCTTAAAACGTTTCGTGACTTCATGATAATGTTGATTCACTCTAGTATCCCAAGGCGGGAGCAAAATATCATCAATGATTAGATTGGGAAATACTTTCCTCTCCTTACCAGGATTATTACAAAAGATGCGTATAACATTGAAAGCAGCTAACCATCGTTTAAAGTCAATAAGAAGAGCACTCTCACAAGAAAAGCCATAGTCTTGCAAATATTTCAGATTAAGTCCATGAATGTGTTTTCTCGCCCATTGATCAACATTGGGATCGCAGTTGGCATGTTGATGATAGACACTAACAATCTGATATGTCCAATTGTTCATAGCAATAGCACTGAGCTCCTGTACAGGTTCACCCTCACAATCCATAAAAATGATGATAGAAGCCTAAAACGGAAATTACACATCTAAGGAAGCGTTCTATAACATATTACAAAATGAAGAATTACATCGATGCTTTTCACGACAAAATACACAAATGATATGATGGCAACGAAGAAGTAAAATGTATCTAATAAGACCACGTCTACGACACTCAAAGCACATAAGCGAATTGTCATAGGGTAGAGTTAGGAAAGGGCTAGTAATTCTCCTTCTTTGATTTGCGTTTTGATGTAGCATTCTTCTCCGACTTGCGCTTCGTACCACTGCTGTTAAGGATTTGATCAATTATGTCGTCCACGTTGGGTGGTTTTGGAATATATAGGATGGATTCCATATGCATGGAGAGAGAGGCTATTTTATTATCCTTGTGTCGACCATAATATAGCCCATTCACTTTGAAAAGGATATCCCAAGTACCTTCTCCGAGCTCATCACATCTGATGGCTATTGATTGATCTCCCTCCTTCTTATAGTAAGTACACCAATGTGATACCGGTAGGCAAATGTGATTACCATCCCAAATCTTTCTATAGGGAGTATCCTTGTCATCTCTAGCCTTCCACTCTTGAGCAAGAGGAGTAGGAATGTCCATATTTAATGTCACATACTCCTCAATAATATCAAGTTGGTGGCGAATGTACGGACTCACGGGGATCAGTATGTAGTCCCCATACTGATTGTGCATTATCTTGACATCCGTGGAAGGGAGCATTCCCGTTTGGAGTACTACGCTATGATCGTCATAACGCAAGACCTGTTTAAATTTACGCTGTAGCGCTGTAGGATTATGTACCTTGGTTGTTTCTTCCACTGGCCTCAGTTGTAGATGATCTGACCGTAGCGAACCTTGTAACGTTTGACCGCCATTTTGTCCTACTAGTGCAGCAGATGGAGTAGATGCCTGAAAATGAAAAAAGATTGTATTAAGTTTACGTTCAAGGGAGGAGAGGGAGGAAAGTAGCGACTTACCATTTTAGTTGGATAATAGAACAGGGAACTAGAGAGAGAAAATGTGCGTCCGTCACTCGTATGATTCAACGATGGAATGATTCTCACTGTGGAAGGATCGCTATTTATACAGAAATGCTTGATTCTCATTGGATGATGATCCTCATTGGACAATAACATCAAGCTTAATCCGAATCTGGCCTCCGTTTTCTCATCCGATGCTTCGTTTGGGCGCTACACACCAAAACGTCCCAAATTCTAACTCTGTCGTTTTTTGCCAATGTCCCAAAATCTTAAATGGCGTCTCACATCTAAACGAAGACAGATAGGAACAAGCCGATTCTTTCAGTGAATTTGTCTCACTCTTAGCTTTCAAACGAGCTATGGCACGACAAAATCCGTCCACTGGAAGCCAAGATCGAAGCGAGCTGTCCAGAGGGGGGGGACGTCAGCGAAACTTTTTCTCGCCGATTGACTTGAAACTCACCATACAGATAGAGAATTTCACGCTGATTCCAAATCTGAAATCCGTTTTCTCATCCGATGCTTCGTTTTGGCGCTACACACCAAAACGTCCCAAATTCTAACTCTGTCGTTTTTCGCCAATGTCCCAAAATCTTAAATGGCGTCTCACATCTAAACGAAGACAGATAGGAACAAGCCGATTCTTTCAGTGAATTTGTCTCACTCTTAGCTTTCAAACGAGCTATGGCACGACAAAATCCGTCCACTGGAAGCCAAGATCGAAGCAAGCTGTCCAGGGGGGGGTCAGCGAAAATTTTTCTCTCCGATGGCGTTCAAATTCACCATACCGATGCAGAATTTCACGCTGAATCCGAATCTGGCCTCCGTTTTCTCATCCGATGCTTCGTTTGGGCGCTACACACCAAAACGTGCCAAATTTTAACTCTGCCAAAATTTTGAAGAAACATTTTTTCTCGCCGATTGACTTCAAATTCACCATACCGATGCGGAATTTTACGCTGATCACGAATCTAAAGTCCGTTTCACCATTCCACCACGCCATCCTAGACGGTCGCCCACGTCAACCTAGACGGTCGCCCACGTCAACCTAGGCGGTCGGCCACGTCAACCCATACGAGACCAACACATCCGAGTCTCACACTCTGTCGTTTTCGAGGGGGGGGGAGGGGAGGGGGGGGAGTCAGCGAACATGTTGTGAACGTGAACCCACCTGGCCGGCACACCACGACAGACCACAACCTCTGTCGTTCCAGAGGGGGGGAGGGGGAGGGGGGCGCGCCGGTCGGGTGTTTTTTACTTTCTTACTACTAATGTGTGACAATTTGCTATGCTATTCTCTCAGGCAGTGTCGGTTTTAAGTTCAAAATTCGGGCCCAAAGTTGACACTCCGCGTCGAGTGCCACCGGTCCCGAATCCGTGCGAGGTCGGGAACATGGTCAAGATCACTTTATGTTTATGATGATATTAATGATGAGTTTATTTCTTTAAATGAAAATCTTCCATTACAACATGCATTTCGTATGAAGTATCATAATAAGTTGCAAAAAAAGAATAATAAATCAATACTTTAAGATAACCGGTTAGAGCTTTCATTGCAAAGTTTGCTACACAACGGAAAAAAGCAGAAGACCTTCTAAACACTTTTGTTTTTGCTTTTAATTTTGTTGCGAAATTCTCTGCAACTGAAATCAATATTAAATTTGCATATTAACAAATTCTTCAGTGTCTTTGCACATTTATGAATCTGTTCATCGGAACAAATATTTGTCATCATCCAGAACAACCCCTTTACTCGGGCTGAAGTTCCAGGTAGACAGGATGCGTATACCCCGAATCGTTCAAGATTCGATACAGCCACCGCTCCTTCGCTCAAATACTTAAAGAGAGTGACCCATTTTTCTTCCAATGATGTACAATTCATTTTCCACCTCATTAAATTAATTAGATTCAGATGAAAAAAATCAAAATTTGAAGTATTATAATTTTATTCCATCAAAAATGACCGGGACAAAAATGACAACCGGCCTGGACGCAGGGACATACAAGTAAAAAACCGGGACATCTGGTAAGCCTATCTTTCCCCGTCTAAATCAGATTTGAGATGAAGGATTTGGATCCAACAGGTCATATGAGTCACACCTCATCGAATGGGACTGGTTCCGAATCCGTAGGAGGGAACATTGCAAAATTGACTTATATCGGTTTTATCACATCTAAAGTCAGGGGATGTCATCGAGTGTAGGTCATGACAACCGTGCTTGCAATAATGCACTTTTGTGCTACTTTCATAAGAGGCAAAAAATCTCCTTGGTTCTTCTCAAGCACAAAATGATATTTTCTCCTTTTATATGTACTGCGTGACATAAAAAACTTGACACTTATCATTAATGATAAGTGGCAGCTATTAAATTTCTAAGTCCATCTTACTCTCAGATAATTTTCTATGTACCCTTTTTGCATGATGAGGATATCGTTCATCCATTTACACAGGATCAACGCTTGGACAAGTTTAAACATCGCATAATTTTTAAACTTTGTTGTCTTTTTGACATAAGTCGTAGCTGTGAAGAAGCAACAAGGATGAATTATGAAATGCATGCAGAATGATTCGCTGTGGACGTATAGCATGCGAAATGCTGGCAAAAATTGAATGTATTGCATGTAGGTTAGCTGTTAGGAATTGGTGGATGCGTTGATGTGAAGAAGGAAATATTGCAAGACAGGAAGGATTTGGAAGACCAAAGAAAACAAGCAGAGTCACAGATTGAATGCTGATCATTGCGGCGAGGAGAAATCTGCTTCAGAGCATTTCCCGTCCAGCAATAGACTGGAAATCTACTGCTGTAATCAACTGTTGCGCTAGAGCTGCATATCGACGCTTGTCAGAAGCGGGATCTAAATCTTGCAGACATGCTGTACGCAAACCTCTCAATAACCTTTTGAATTTTAATGAATTTCTGCGAACCCTCTCCCCAGGGAATTCCCTGCCTCTCCCTTAAGATGGCTTGAGCGACATTCTAATTGAAGTACGGATGAGTGGCATCGCGTGATGTGGACGGAGTAACCACGGCTCACCCTCGATTTCCACGACGGAGGAGTTCGTGCTCACAGAATGCGTTGGAAGGGATACAGTATGCTGCATTTCAGAGCATGATCGATCCGGCGAAGGTACCGTCAGGATTTTTGCCGGCATTCGGCACGATGGACGAAACGATTGCTATTGTCATCAAAACACATTGGATGGCAAATGTTATCTCTCGGAGGTTGTAACTGCTTATGCTATTCCAACACGTAAAGGGACACCATCTCATCATCCAAGATGAAAATGCGCGCCCGCAAAGAGCACACCAGCCAGGTGACAATAGCTCAGCAGAGGAGTAGGCCTGAATACCATAGTCTTTGCGCTCTCCTGATCTCTCAACGAACGAGATTGAGCGGGATGAGCTTGGGAAAAGGGTGAAAGACTTGCATCCACGTTCTCCTACCAATTTCGAAACACTGTCTGAAAGATTGATTTAAGAGCAATGGGGATGCTTTGAGCAAGAGAGATCAGGTGGACTCCATGAACTTCAGAGAATTAGTATAAGTTTCTATTTATGTCAAGGGCGGTCATACAAGTTGCTAAAGATGTTTGAAACAAATTTTCATCATTTGAAGAAATTTTCGAAGACCAAAGTATTCTCTCCCGAAGTATTTATGCCACAATAATTACAAATTACATAAAGTAGATACAACGTTGCCAACGTTTCATTTTTTTTCATTTGACCCTTTCTCAAGGCAGTTGACTATAAAATCAGATGCTGCGATATGTGAATTGTTGAACCTCCAGATGTCTCGTGACGTCTGTTCAATGAAGGTTTATGAAAATCAATGAAACGAGATTCCACCAAACTTGTTTCTACAGGATCACGCAAACACCTCAGCAAATCAATGGTAAAATCATCTATTGTACGCATTATTCATACCGCAAATTTTATTGTGCTCTGACAACGCGCTGATATTATTTTTGTTCTTGATGCTGTTTTATGTTCATTATATCTGTTATAAAAAAAGAGCGTGTTGTTTTTCCTATGCATTTGGAAATACATATCTTGCAGGTAAATTGATATACGACACAGGAGATATCACAGTTACATTTTTCTGGAAGTCTATGGCAAACAACGCAATGTTCATGCTTATTTACTGAGTCTCTATTTTTCAGAGCGTGTCTCAACTTCTTGTTACCGAAACTAACGAAGCGTATAGTTTATATTTTCGAATGAAATAATCAATTTTGCGAGTATAGCTAATGTCGTTGAAGTTAGCACCAACTTCAACAACAGCTTTTTGAATAGAGTCTGTACAGAATAAGAAACCACATGTTTAGGTACTACTGATGACGCAGAGTTTGTACAGCCAAAAATTTTTCCAAAATTCGAACTCCTTCACCATCAAAATTCAAATTTAAATTCGAAAAATTGGTGCAAGTATTGGTGCTACCTGGTTAGCGAGTTTGTACAGCATTCCGATGGAAAAATTTAGATACAAGAGCAAAAACCTGAGTTTGTACAGCAACTTCCAGCACTTTCCTTACACGAACAACCGGAAAAAACCGCCAAAAACCGATTTTTTCAAAAAATGATAAGATTTTCCAGAAAAGTTCTTGGTGCTACATGGAAAATGAGTTTGTACAGTGCTCTAACCGGTGGAAGAGTGTTCTACTAATCCAGTCTGAGTTTGAACACATACTTCTCCGACACTCCAGCACTCCTACGATCGGTAAATACCGGTTATTGTACAGTAACTACAAGAATACTGCCCATTCATGAACAAATCAATTGGTGCTACATGGAAAATGAGTTTGTACAGTGCTCTGACCGGTGGAAGAGTGTTCTACTAATCCAGTCTGAGTTTGAACACACACTTCTCCGACACTCCAGCATTCCTACGACCGGTAAATACCGGTTATTGTACAGTAACTACAAGAATACTGCCCATTTATGATCATGGAATGATAAGTTTCTCTTAGTTGGATGTCAGAGTAAGTGACTTCAAAGTCTCTTTTACCTCATGATTGGGGAAATACGACATGGTCTGGGTGTTTTTGCATCTGAGTACGTTTTCATATAGTGTTGCGAATTAAACTCCGATGATGTGTTGGGAATGTAGTATGAAATGACGGTGATGTGTTTCGCTCCTATCTTGGTAATAGAGCAACTGATCTTTAGAAGAAAATCCTAAGTGTTACCTTATCGCTACCTAGAATAGACATTTTCACATATAGAAGTGGATCTTGGTTTATTTGTGATTGCAGAATTGATTTAGCTCATTATTTCGATACACTAGGTGACATGCCACGCTCAATCACGCGTAATTACACATGACCCCAAACATCCGTGGCTATGCGGGATATTGCTGCAATATAAGTTATATAAGTAAGTATAGTTGGCTGTCCTGTTATATAGACTTTGCGTCTCATGTGTCTGCCTGTATCAGAGGCTAAACAATGTGATAGGACCTCAATTTCATGCTCAGGGAAGGAAGATAGAACATGCTTAGCGGTTCATCTTAGTGGTTCAAGCGGCAGCGCAGACAACCGTGGACGACGCGCAAACTATAAACCAGTGGCGGGGCAACTGCCCCCCAAGAAATATCATGGGGGGCAAGAGTATCTTCTTGCCCCCCCCCCAAATGTTCTAGGTGTATTAGGCCAGAAATATGTGGCGGATAGATGTCACTGAAAGTTGAAACTATCATCTTCCTGTCAAATATTGCGTTTATTTCATTTCCTGTCTGTCCTAATTACGTTTCAGCTATTTATTCCTTAAATTAACTTGTTGGTGTCTATGACAGTCGTCTCTAATTTCTCCTCTCCTTGATGCAATGGTCTTCCCCAAAACGATGAATGAAAGTGCTAGCCAGCGTTCATAATCAGATATTGCCTCATCAGTTGACACCTGAGGAGTGACCGCGCCTGGCGGGGAATTGACCAAGAACGGGTAATGATGTAAACACTGATTTCTGGCTGGGCGCGGCCCCTACATGTCCCTCTGGTCAATTTTTTTACAGTGAAATGTTCTTATGAATTTTTATGAATATCATCGAAGCACTGAGAGAAGCTGGACCGACAGTCAGGAATATCGGAGTGTGTCAAACTATGCAAACTAGTGATGGCTGCTCCAACGTCGGTTGCAACTGCCGAGAGGTCATTTTCGCACCTATAAAAAACTATCTCAGGTCGACTATGGGACAAGCTCGCCTAACACATTTAATGATTATTCATTTGTTCCGTGCACAGTCGCGGAATCTGAATAAGGAGGAAATACTCAAGGAGTTTGTGAGCAGATGCCTAAAGAGGAAATCTGTATTTGGCAATTGTCTAAAATAAAGACAAACATCAAGTCATTATGAAGATCATTTTAATTGAATCAATGGGTGAGCAGAAAGTCTCTCCCTGATTTCGAAAACCTGTAGTTTCAAAGCAAATATATTTTTAAGTCTAATTCTTCGTCTCATAATTAAGAATGTACCAAAGTTTTATATCAAAACAAGCATTTTGATCTACTACAATCTATTCAATCGCTCAAGGGTGAGAGATGCTTTCGTACAAAATTGAGCAAATGAAATACGAAAATATAAATGATGAGCTAAAAACTTGCAAACACTGTCTAAGTTTATGCTGAAGTGAATGTCCTTTTGGATTCTATTTCTTGGGAGCAACCAGGTGTTGTAAGGTTTTGATGATTCTAATGTGTCAATGCGATAGAGAACATAGCTGACCGGCTTAGAAGCGACCAGATTGAAATGCATGTGCCTAGACTAACGACACCAATGCCGTCCAGATATCTATGCTTTTAACTGCTTCTGTGCTACGTGCGTATTTGTAAAACCATCGTGATCAAATATCTATTGTCAAAATAAATCGAATAGTTGGATTCATATTGTCTGCTTTTGATTAATACGATTCACTCAGATGTGTGTTAGTGCTGAAAAATATGATATGACATCAAGAGAACAGAAGTTTATTTTCATTTCACTTCGCGATGCTATCAACCGAAGAACGCATCTCCATTGTCCTGCTAATGGCAGAATTGAAATCTGTGACATCTGTCCAGAGGAAGTGGCATTCTCTGCATGATAGCAAGCCACCAGCAGAAAAGACCATTCGAGAGTGCTTCAAAAAAATTTAAAGAGACTGGATCTGTTCACGACCGTGACAGAAGCGGTCGACCATCTCTAAATGATAGTGATGATATGATCGAGCAGCTGTTCAGTGATCATCCATCAACGTCACTTCGCTCAGCATCTAATCAATTGAGCATGCATTACTGAACTATCCGAGATCACTTGAAGAGGGATATAGGAATGAAGCCCTTTCACAGTACAACGGTTCAAACCCTGTACCCATCTGACAAACCTGCCAGACTTGAAATGTGCACCGAGTTTCCTACCAGAACTTTTATTTTTGGAGTCACGTTAAATCTTTGGTTCAAAAACAAACGCCTACCAGCATCACGGGTCTCAAGTGTGCGATTCGAGATGCTTTTAATCAACTTTTGCCATCGCATCTTGGCTTTGCTTTTCAGTCGATCGAGAAAAGACTTAATTTTTGTGTCAGTTGATAGAGGTCATTTTGAGCAATTGCTGTGACTAAATGGATTGTAGTGGATCAAAATGCTTGTTTTGGCATAAAACTTTGGTGCATTCTTAATTATGAGACGAAAAATTAGACTTAAAAATATATTTGCCTTGAAACTACAGGCTTTTGAAATCAGGGAGAGACTTTCCGCTCACCCTGTACAATGTTCTTTCAATTCAAATTTCAACAATAGTACGTTTGCATTAGCCTATAGTAGCCTAAACAGCTGTAAGCAACTGTGTGTGTATGATATACGGGTAAAATACATGGAAACTGCGATAGTAGAGTTTGAATTTACCGGGAAAAGCGTGCCTTAACCATGATATAAATACCCATAAACAGTTTAAACTGAAAAATATTTGCTGATATATGATGCTTAACAAGATGTTCTTAAGAAGTTTGAAAGGATTATTTGTAAACAGCCCTTTGAGGTACCGTATACACATGAGCATACACGTCCAAATAAATAATTGAACAAACAACAAAACACGTTCAAGTGAAATTCTCATTAACAACCGCTGCCCCCCCCCCCAACAGAAAAAGCGCTCCGCCGCCCTTGCTATAAACGCTCGCCCGCGCGTATTCTTAAACATCTCCCATGTTTTAACAGCATCAGATCAAGTGATTTCTGACTCTTAGTGCAGCGCATATACGCAGGTAGAAGAATAGAATGTCCTTAACCACGGATGTTTGGGGTGTTCCGTAATTACGCCTGAATCACGCGTGGCATGTCACCTAGTGTCGATTTATGTTTATGTGAGATAAAAATGGGCAGTGTTTATAGTATGTAAGCGTATTTTGAAGCTGAATAGGCCTATTTTTAAATAGGATACATACATGAACTGCTACAACTGATATACGTTCAAAAACAGAATTATCCTATTTTAGAAATACGAGCGCATTAGAGAAAAGAATATCAGAATTAGGCCTAAATGTCGTAAAGGTTTCTCGTTCTTTCTGGACGTAGATCCCTTCGTTTGATTGACTTGAAACGGCATCTGGCTGTTATTAATCGATCGAAATCCATGAACTCGAAACAAACTTGGATCTTGAGCATTGCACCCTATTGTCGTTTGAGACATCTATGATTTCAAAATATGTTGGTGACGATTTTATTGACACATGCAGGAGTGTATCAAAAACTTAAGCGACAAAAATCAAAATTTTGCACGTTGTCGCACCTATCTCGATGGGCCTTGTCGCATTTACCCCGGACCTGCTTTTCACTACCAAAATCGATCGGGCTACGTAAATAATGAAGAGGTATTCGATCGAATCCGCTATTTCGTGTGGATGAACTTGACATCTTACTGTGATGTAAAAGGTCGCCCATATTTAATTCCAGCTTACTTCTCTTGACAGCAAACAAAATTTGTTGCAGAGTAAAGCAAATAAGGCCCAATTTTCAAAAACTGCCAAATCGTTCACCAAGTGCCAGGGTGGTATGCAATACTTTTGCGAAATAAAATGCCTTAGAGATTGGCTATCGATGCAGGCACATATGGATGCAAACTGAAAGGTTTCTTGGCTATGAGCTATTGGTTTTGGCTACAACCTAGTCGCATTTACCTAATGTTGCATTTCCCCAAGCCAGCCTATCGTAATTATAATCCTGCAATATTTTTATACACTGCATGTTCAATATTTTCATCTACAATCAACGATCAAGGTCACTTAACTATCACATGTTGATTTAAAAATTTGGCGGATGACTGAAGGTCGAAATTCCATCTTTTGCAGCGAATTGCGTGTATTTGTATTTCTTAATCTATTCGCGGCTGTTTATGTTTAAATGGCACATAGAATTACAAACTTTCACATAGGAAAATGAAGTAATTTGTAAGTTTGCTAGGTTTACGCTCATTTATACAGCATAATTTAATTAGTATTAGCACATGAGAAGATCCAATTGTTCAAATATTTGACGATGAACAAATCAACAAAAATGAGATTAGCAATGAATATATCCCGTAAGTTTTATATGTCAACATTTTATGGCTACTGAACTGAGAGCCTAACTAGCCTGTCTGACTGTGATACAATTTTTGATGCATCCGGTGATTAACATCATCAGTTAAGGTTCAGAAAATCAAGTTCCTATTTCTATCAGTTGGGTTGAACCTACATACAAGGTTTATAACCTACATTGCGGTTATTGCAATATAACGCATATTTCATTTGAAGGAGCTATACTTCGGGTTGTACGACATAACTTGAAAATCAGTAGGTTGCCTTCTACACTGCTCGTTAAGACATCTGGTGATCACATTCTTTCATTTGAAATTATTCACATTATCAACTTAGTGAGCATGTAGTGTATCTGAACATGCGTAACTGATTACAGAGAGTGTCTGTTCAACAACTACGATTATGACTCCCCTGCTCTCATGTTTGACCGATAAGTCTTCAACATTTTTTGAGTGTGAACACGAAATTGAAATATTTTGACCACTACTTTATTCCGCTTGTCATGAGCATTCATGAAATTTGTTGTAATTGATCTTATCCCGACCATTTCCTTTTGTATTTTAAAAACTTTATCGCTTGGTCACATTTTTGGTCATTTAAGGTTCATCGTATAGGCTATACGCAAGCCTGTACAATTCTTACTTTTATACCAGTGACGTGAGATTTCCATGACACTTGAGATTCACTGTGTTTCAGCTATGCACATGATCACGGCCTGCTGTTCAGACCTTTGTGTGCTGAGTGATGGTCTCGATTTTAACGTAATGCTGTGTTAATGAAATATACGACATTATGTCTGCAATCGGTCTTCTTAACAATACCTTTGATTGTTTTCCGGATTTTACTAATACCTAACCGGTACCTTAAATTCACATATGCAGACAAACCTTTTCCCTTTGTATTCTACGGTTTCCATTGTTTCGTCCTATCAGCTAGACTATGGTCAAGTATATGCAGTTGTTACATTTATTATACCTTTGATTGTTTTCCAGATATTAGTGATGAATTACAAGCAACACTTATTATCAAGATTGTTGTTTTTCGCGGTGATTTTTAAGTGCATTTGTAATTGCTTTGACTACAATTGGTTGACACAACTTAGTACAGGCATCTTCAGCGATGTTCCTCTTTTCTATACCTTGTAGTTGTTTTTCTATATGCGTTTCGGACTGTCCGATCATTATCGTATCTAAGATATTCGGTCTTCATTGCATAAATGTTGCAAGTCATTTTTATCCTATCTGACCTTTCTATGCTGTGCTTCCCACTGTAATAGAGTATGTAAAAATTGAGAACTCGATATTCATCTGTCGTCCTTCTCCCATGTCAGCATTTGAATTTGGTGCAGCTATTGATTTTTGGAGTACCGCCTACATCAAGCTTTCCACCCGTGACCTTCATGACGTACTCGGGCTGTTTCCAGAGTTTTGTGCACCATTCTCAGCAGAGTTCATATTTTGATGGACAATAACATTTCTTGAAACAAAATATTGTTTCAACTCGTTTCACTGGTGGAAGATAGCGATTCAACCGACAATTGAATTTTGAAACAAAACCATCGCATCGCTGATGTAGTTACTGTACAATAACCGGTATTTACCGATCGTAGGAGTGCTGGAGTGTCGGAGAAGTGTGTGTTCAAACTCAGACTGGATTAGTAGAACACTCTTCCACCGGTCAGAGCACTGTACAAACTCATTTTCCATGTAGAACCAATTGATTTGTTCATGAATGGGCAGTATTCTTGTAGTTACTGTACAATAACCGGTATTTACCGGTCGTAGGAGTGCTGGAGTGTCGGAGAAGTGTGTGTTCAAACTCAGACTGGATTAGTAGAACACTCTTCCACCGGTCAGAGCACTGTACAAACTCATTTTCCATGTAGCACCAATTGATTTGTTCATGAATGGGCAGTATTCTTGTAGTTACTGTACAATAACCGGTATTTACCGATCGTAGGAGTGCTGGAGTGTCGGAGAAGTATGTGTTCAAACTCAGACTGGATTAGTAGAACACTCTTCCACCGGTTAGAGCACTGTACAAACTCATTTTCCATGTAGCACCAAGAACTTTTCTGGAAAATCTTATCATTTTTTGAAAAAATCGGTTTTTGGCGGTTTTTTCCGGTTGTTCGTGTAAGGAAAGTGCTGGAAGTTGCTGTACAAACTCAGGTTTTTGCTCTTGTATCTAAATTTTTCCATCGGAATGCTGTGCAAACTCGCTAACCAGGTAGCACCAATACTTGCACCAATTTTTCGAATTTAAATTTGAATTTTGATGGTGAAGGAGTTCGAATTTTGGAAAAATTTTTGGCTGTACAAACTCTGCGTCATCAGTAGTACCTAAATATGTGGTTTCTTATTCTGTACAGACTCTATTCAAAAAGCTGTTGTTGAAGTTGGTGCTAACTTCAACGACATGTCAAGCTATCACTAATGAAGAGCAACTTAAGTGTGCATTACTTTTACTGTTGATTTTATAGCTTTTATTTTTATTGGATTTTATCTCTGCTTTTTTGTGTCAATATTAGAATAACCATTCAGCTCAAGATTATTCACGCATTTATTTTCAGATTGCGTTTTAAGATGTTCCGGTAAATTAGGACTACATCTTTTTCGTACTTCATCAATACTTTGTTTAACAAAATTATCTTTTATATGTTTAGGTAACCAGCTGTCTTTTTTCAAAGGGTTACCCGAAGCTAACGGCCTTGTATATTTTTGGTACATAATGTTTTTATGTTCTATCAATATAGTTAAGTCCAGAAAGTTGATTTTTTTTCTTTTGGGATCTCCAACGTGGATTGAATATTTTCTTCGACGGAGTTAAATGTATCCAAACATTCTTTGTAAGTATTTTCATATGCCTGCGTTAAAGCTGTGCCTTCCTGGCTAATTCACGCTCTCAACAGATGGTCCGGTGACCTTGTGGTTAGAGGGTATACTTGCACGTCATCTAGCTCCAACGTCGCTGGTTCAAACCTACCCACGACTGATGAGGCCCAACACGCCGAAACATGTCTCGTGTTGGTTACATCTGTTGAGATTTGATAAATCTATCAATTGCCAGGTTACTTGTCTTAACATATTTTCATCATGTTCTATAGGTCCAATGATGCAATCATCTATGTATCTTTTATACATGATATTCGTAAACTTATGTTTAGTTTTCAACTTACTTATTGCTTTTTGTTCCATGTTATTCGCAAAGATAATCGAAAGGGGATCAGATAATAAATCAAGTAGTTGATGAAGCCAGACAGTGGGCGGATAGTGCAAATAATGACAATTCTAATCAAGACACTGCATATCTTTCAACTGTACCAAATGCTACGCATGCGTACACTAACAACAAAGATTTTTTTCCAAAATATAATGAATAATAAATCTCCTATTATCTCCTATAAATCTCCTAAATATTTCTAATTTTAAAAACCAACAGCTTAAAAAAATAGCGAACAGCAAAGCCAAAAATAGCGAACAGCGCTAGTCTCTACACAGTTGTACTTGCATGTACCTATTGATTTGAAAGTGCTGCACTCTTAATCAGGGTTCCACAAACTCGGCTTTCCAGCCGGCATGCGGCTGGCAGGGGCGATCCAAATGCATCGGCTTTGTGGCTGGAGCGAAATATATTTGCTTTCATGTGTACGCAAAATATGCCCAGAAATTATTCTTACATATTTGTAGACATTGAAAGAAATAATCCCCAAAATTTACTTGCTCCATCAAGGCACGTGCTCGATGTGCATACTTTTGCAACAGTGAGGTGCATGCCCCCTGGAACGCGCCGCAACACTTTTGAAAGATTTTGGGTCTTATTAACTGATATCCTGGAATATTCTAAAAATAGTCTCGGAAAGTCCTAAAACAAGACTAGCGGGAGCAATGTTGATTTCTAAATGGCGTCACATATAAAGCTGAAAGATTAGCCTATGCATTGAAATAAAACTTATGACAAAAAGCATCAGACACGAACGGAAAATTTGATGATTCTTGTTTTGACTCTGGATGAATTGTAGGTATGTCATGCATTTTCAGGACAATTTCAAATACCATTGTGGACGAAGACGCAGGCATTAGCGAAGTACTCGAAAGTCCGCATCCAAGCGAAAATCGGATCGAGAATGAAAAGGAGCCATTGGGAGACCAATCACAAGTCAATGACAAAATGGAGGACACACCGGATAAAAATTCGGACAAAGAGAATAATGACTTGAAGCTTAAGTCAAGAAAACAGAGATATTCAAGTCGAAATAGTGCTGACAAGATAATAGAACTTTTTAAGAAAAATTCAATGGAAAGAAAGGAGTTTTTATTGAGAGCATTTGAAAAGGATGAAGAAAATCATCCAGTTGATGTCTTTTTTAAAAGCATGTCATTGTCAGTAAAAAAGATGGCGGAAGAGCGTCAAATTCTTGCTAAAATGAAGATATCCGAAATTGTAGGAAAGCTAGAGCTTGAAGAACTTTCAAGCCAAAAAGCGCTCTCTTGAAACCCAGTGAAAATGAAACATCATCTGTCAACAGTGAATTCAATTTTCTACAAAACACGTATGGTTCTGGATTTTCTTAGACTGGCCTTTTGAAAGTGTACTATGCTATCCGAGTGAAATATAGTAGTTGACTGACATTTTCTAAGTGCCTGTCTTGAGTGAAATGAATTAATGCAAAGCCCGACTGACTTATTCTAAGTGTCCCATGTTTTCTGAGTGATATATTGTGATGTAACTCCTGACTGACTTTTTTTGTAGACTACTACTGTACATATGTTTTCTGAGAGAAGTAAAGTAAATACTACTGCTACTTTGTACAACTAGTTGTAATACATGCAAAGTGAAAATAGTCGGCAACTTACTGAAGTGCCAGGCCCAATTTTTCGGCGGGACGTAGCCTATCGGGATTTTGACATGGCCACAAGATTGACCGGCAATGTCGTCTTCAATCATCGAAAGGATCAGATTGAATTGCTCAATATTCAGTCTAAAACATTTTCTAAATATAGTGTCGTCTTTCATCAAGTGTCTTTCAACCAAAATTCTTTGAAATCCTTCATCTTCCCTTTTAGTATATAGTTCATTGATTTCACATCTTGTAATTTTCGATAAAACAGTCATTGCTTCTTCTTCTTCTTCCTCTAAAAGAGCTATCACCAACACATTCTTCGCCATCATTCACTCAAACACATACAGTGGCAAAACGAAGTGGAAACTGCTGATGGTGTGACTCATTACAGTCGCGTATTCGAAATCGATCACGCGACTCCAGCCGAACGGCTCCAGTCGCGCAGTTGGAGTCGCGTCATTCGAATTCGACCTAAAGACTGCTCGTCCAATTTTGGCCGATGTTTTTGCTTCAATTCTAGACAAGATCATCGATACATCAATGAATATAAGTGCCTGGGAGAAGCTGTTCACTTTTACATATAAATGCATATGTTCCCCGAAAAGAGGTGGCAAGAAACACAAGAAGTCTTTGACATCGTATGTAAAAGTACTGATTTATAATTTCAAGGAAGGTTCAGATGAACCTTGTTCAAATCAGTACAAGTCAATGAAGAATCGAAAGCAAGCTAAGTCTTCAAAAAGTCTTTCAGAATTTTCTCGTCTATCGGTCTTGGTGTATGAGAAGCCGTCTGATGGTGACCTTGGCTTAGAGGTGCAATTATAATTGCTTCCACAACCGATACCATGGCCCCTGACAACGATGTGACTTACACCGGTCTTCAAGAGAAACACCCAACAAGACCAGTTGACTATTGCAAACCACAGGAGCCCTCCCTAAGTAACATTCATCGTTCAATCTCCGTCGAAGAAGTAAAAACAGCAATACAATCTTTTCCAAACGGATCCGCAAGTGGGCCTGATGGTATAAGACCTCAATTGTTGAAAGAACTAACATTTCCAACAGTTGGTGAGAGTGGTCATCGCCTACTGAAAAGTCTTTGCGATTTTGCGATAAAGATTTTGATATAGATGGGAAGACACCCTCTTCTGTAGCACCAGCATTTTTTGGTGCCAATTTGTTTGCTTTTTCCAAGAAGCTAGGTGGCATCCGCCCGATTGCTGTTGGCAACACGTTGCGCCGCCTTTGCGCTGAATTAGTCGCGCGATTGGTGTTCTCAAACAGAAAATCATATGGCAACATTCAACTTGGTGTTGGGACTGAAAGGTGTGAAGCTGGTGCCCACGCGATTCTTAATTTCTTGAGGGATCGTGACGATAATGACGTTCTATTCAAAATTGATTTCAAGAATGCATTCAATTCTATTCGCAGGGACAGAATGTTAAACATTATACACACTAGATATTCCGACATCTACAATTACACTTGGTCGGCGTATAATCAAGCAAGTTGCCTTGCTTACAATGCTCGGATTATCTTATCCCAGGAAGGCGCTAGTAGTAAGTAAAACTCCACTTCTGGATAGCGCAAGATGGCTGCCGTCGCTGATGTCCCCCCCCTCTGGACCGGCAGAGTGTCGTGGTCGGCCGCCGTGGTGCTTCGGGTCTGACGTCCCCCCCCTCTGGCCGACCGTCGTATAGCGCGCGGTGATGTGGTGTCTAGGTTGGCGTGGTGTGCCGGCCAGGTTGGCGTGGTGTGCCGGCCAGGTTGGGAGGGTGGACTGTCGTAGCTCACCTGAAAAAATCCTTAGTGTCAGAGTGGCTTTGTATGGGTAAAATTTTGAAAATTTTCCAAAGTGTGGAATTTCGACCTGGGACCGTCACCAAAACATTTTTCATCAAATTTCACTGACCCCCCCCCCCCCGACAGCAATCTTCTAACTTTGGTTCTAGTGAACGGATTTTGTTCGTTCGAGTTGCATTCGAAAGAGGAGAAAAAACTGCTCGACAACATTTTTTGTTGCGAGTCAATCGGACCAGCCGTTCAAAAGTTAGAGCGGTTACAAGATTTTAGGTCGGAGCTCGCTCACCTGAAAAAATCCTAAGTGTCAGAGTGGCTTTGTATGGGTAAAATTTTGAAAATTTTCCAAAGTGTGGAATTTCGACCTGGGACCTTCACCAAAACATTTTTCATCAAATTTCACTGACCTCCCCCCTCTTGACAGCTCGCTTCGATCTTGGCTTCTAGTGGACGGATTTTGTCGTGCAATAGCTCGTTTGAAAGCTAAGAGTGAGACAAATTCAGTGAAAGAAACGGCTTGTTCATATCTGTCTTCGTTCAAAAGTTAGAGCGGTTACAAGATTTTAGGTCGGAGCTCGCTCACCTGAAAAAATCCTAAGTGTCAGAGTGGCTTTGTATGGGTAAAATTTTGAAAATTTTCCAAAGTGTGGAATTTCGACCTGGGACCGTCACCAAAACATTTTTCATCAAATTTCTCTGAAGGAGGGGGGGAGGGGGGGTCAGTGAAATTTGATGAAAAATGTTTTGGTAAAGGTCCCAGGTCGAAATTCGGAAGTTTTAAATTTTTCAAAATTTTCACTACACTGGAGCTCTCACACTTAGGATTTTTTCACTTGTGGCATGTTACATGGACATGTGCTGACGGACCAACTTCCCGTGGTCATATCAGAATGGTTCAGGTGTCATATGATAGAGAATGATGAGACGAATCGTTTGCAACAAACCGCATGTCGCTACGATGAATACTTTCGGAGATAGAGCCATTTTAACTTTTCTTCCGAGCATATATAAACCCCCGACAACGTAAGTCTGATCACTTCATCGAAAGACGAGGTAAGCGACGGTCGTCGCTCTGAGCTCCCGATATCGGGTGTTTCAAAGGACTCTATCTTTTGAAGTAGGCAGGCTATCTTCTTACTTCAAAGTTTGTATGATAGAGTTTGATAGTGTCTTTACTACTGATAAAATTTTTTAAAAGTAGTATGAGTAGTAAAATGCGGAATTTTTTAAAAATTCTTAATTTTCATTTTTTTCAAAGTTTTAACATATAGACTAAGGTTTTCAAGTATCCTGAGTTCAAATATGCTATCAGATTTGAAATTTGACTAAGTCTAAGGCAGCTTTGAGGGGTTAGATCCCAGCTACTGATCACTACCTTTGACTCGGCGTTCCTGTTACCACTTCGGGGCAGTGACAATGATGTCTTCAGCTGTAAAGAGCGGGTATCGGGGAAGATCTCTCACTTCCCTAGTGATCAGTACAAGGCCTTCGGGCTGTCGACGGGATCGAGTGCCACTCACTACACTCAAATCTATCATTCCTGACTAAGTGTAATACTTTAGGAATATGACTGTACTACATGATTCCAAACTTATACAAATTTCATTATCTTACAGTTAACAATAAATCAGGCATGGAAAACGATAAGAATCGTAAATATCACATCAAAATGTGCGCATGTGGGCGAATTAATCGCAGTGCGGACGCCAAGGCGCATGTGAAGAAGGCGGGCACCGGCCACATGATTATCTTGAATAGGGTTGCGTGTGTGAAGTGCAGAGTGCTGAAGGGTGGTGAGGATGAGGCGCGTTTTTACAGAGTGCATGCTGACTGTAGTGGTGGTTTAGTGACTGATTTGAGATTTACGCAGTTGATTGTGGAAGAGAGGGAGCGAATGTTGGCGATCGAGCGAGAGGGTAAGGCTAAGAATGTTGTTGAGAATGATGAGTTGGCGAGAGCGGTTGCGTCGTTGGAGGGTGAGATTGAGCGAAAGAGAGTGCTTGAGAGTGATGATGAGGATGATGTGGATTTAGATAGGGAGCGTGTGAGGAAGCGTGTGAGGAAGTTGAGCTCTTCGTCGTCGGAGGTGTCAAACATTGTCATCACCGACCCCCCGAAGAGCTCATCTTCCCCAAAAGTGAAGAGTGGTGGGATTCGTGTGCAGTCGGCGAGGTGGTTGAAGGATGAAGAGAAGAGGCATGTTTCGCAGCAGATGGCGCATGATTTGTTGGTTAATAAGTATGAGAGTTTGAAGAAAGTGAAGGATGAAGTTGTGAAGGAGTTGGATGAGTTGAAAAAGAAGAAACTGAAGTCGAAGGAGGTAGCGGATGAAAATATTAGAATGAGGTGTAGTGTGACTGATTTGAAGAATAAGACGCGAGAGTTGGAAGAGAAGAATGATGAGTGTGAGAAGAGGGCGAGTGCTGCGGAGAGAAGAATGAGAGATGCAGAAGCGAAGTTTGAGGAGATGATGAAGGAGATGAGTGTGTTGAGAGCGAGGAATGTTGAGTTGGAGAGGACTTTGCCTCGGCGGGGTGATGAGAGGCAGGCGTATGAGAAGTTGGAGCGCATGAGGGATGAGTGGGAACGTGTGAATGAGGATCGTTTGTTTGAGTTTCACATCCCTATTCGGGATAATCATTTGGCCGGCGAAGTATTAGTAAATCAAAGCCTCGACGAAAGTATAATATGCTATAACGGCCATCCAACGAAAAAATGTTTGCATGCCAGCCTACGAATGCGCGGTCACTTGCACAAATTCCCGATTCGGAAGCGCGCGAGACTGCCAAAGGATGGCTAACTTGGTAAGTGAAAAAGTAAATAAGATAGTATATCCTATTCTAATACATATCATTTTCATTGCAGATCTTTGCCCGCCTTCACCACCCCATCAATTCACTCCCGAGAACGAACCATCGGCTCTCTTAAGGGCCACCTAGGGGCAAGACATGATAGAACCTCCTCGCGGTTTGCCCTGGGCAGTCTTCGGACTGGCGAATACTATCATTAAGTTGAATCTGCTATCAGTCAACTTGAACGTTGCAAATGAAGTTCGGTGTAATACTTCCTTTCGACGGGCGTTCCTGTAAAGGGCGGCGGTGAATCCCGTAGCTATGTATACCGCAAGGGACATTCGGCAATGGTCAATCTTGTTTAACCTCTGTGCGTCATGTTTGCAAGTGATTGCCTCTGTCTCAACGTAGTATGCATTCGCGCCAGGGCGACATTTAGCCAACTGTCGAAGGTTGCCTAAAACTTTCCATTGCATACGTTATGAGAACCATGAGTTCTACCTGTCTCTATCAATGAGACGAATTGATGAATGGAATGAAATGGGAGGACACTCACGCGCCACACGCAACATAACACACTTCTCTCTTCCGTTGTCTAACAAGCTCTTTACACATGGATCGCAGTCGATTGCTATCCCTGTATCAGAAGTGTAAGCTATCTTAATTTTATTTGACACTATTTCATCTATCATCATCATCGTCCATATGAAATGTTTTAAGATTTACAAGTTAGACTAAGCGTGCTACTATTTCCAAATGAAAAAGTATACATGGTTAAATCATCCACTTAAGCCCATCCGTAGTCTAACAGGCTCTTTACACATGGATCGCAGTCGATTGCTATCCCTGTATCAGAAGTGTAAGCTATCTTAATTTATTTGACACTATTTCATCTACCATCATCGTCCATATGAAATGTTTTAAGATTTACAAGTTAGACTAAGCGTGCTACTATTTCCAAATGAAAATGTATACATGGTTAAATCATCCACTGAAGCCCCATTCAAGTAAGTCAGTATGAAAGCAAAGATAATACGAAATAAAAATTTATTATGGCATGTATTTCAAAAGGTCTTCATCGTCAATATCGTCCCAGAGTCTGGCTTCACATAGATAACAAAAACAGTTCAGTTGCTTTAATCGTTCTTCCACTGCGAGCCTCACTTTGTCAATATACTCCCACTCCTCCATAGTTCGTGGCTGGGAGTTAGGGGTGTACCACTCTCATAATTGGTGGAGGAATTTCGTGCTGGTGATCTCCATCACATCGTCAGTATCGTACTGGAGATACTTCCACCTCACGCCTGTTAAGTCGGGACACTCCTTCTCACATACACTCTCTTCGTTGTCCGCTGGTAATAACACCTTCTCTACCTTCGTTGGAGCGTTTGGTGTTGAGGATGGAGAAGAGAATTTTGTGTTTGGTGTTGTCGGAGGGCTTGTCATGTTGACTGTGAATAATGACTTTGAAATGTTTTCTAATTCTTAAGTATCAACAAGCAACCAATCAGAATGAACAGCCAATGAATGATGAATATGAAAGTATATATGTAAAGTGACATTCGTGTCATTTCACTCTGTCTTTGAGACGCATAAGTGAACTGTTGTCCAGCAAATTCTGTTATTATTTGAGGCGTACAAGTGAATTCCAAATTTGAGACGTATTATTTGAGTGAAGTCTCTATCTTGTTGAAGTATCAAGCTTAAACATAATTTCGTTGAAATGGTAAGTTGAAAATTTCTTCACTCATCTCCCTCAAACGTGTGGCTAATAGCATCTTCCTCAATTTCAGGCATCAACTTCATCACCAACACCCTCCCTTCTCGAGGAAAGTTTAGAGTTGTTGAGTCAAGGTAGGTTGTAACAATACACTGAGACTTGAACAGAGATGAAAGAATGATTTCTCTTTCAGGTGATGTGAGTTCCAGCTCAGGACTCTCGCGACAAGGCGACGAGTGGGAATGTTTCGACTGCGGACATATGTTTACAAGGAAGCACAGTCTCCTTCGACACATCAAACAACGTGTGTGTCAACGCAAAGCGGCGTCAATCTCCGGAGGTGAAGTTGATTCTGACGATGATATCTCCTTTCCTTGCGATTTGTGCCCTCTTTCTTTTGATAGTCACTTTCAGCGATCTTCGCACAGACTTCAACACACGCATGCAAATGATCACTACACCAACGGTACCTCTACCATCTCCCTCATTAATGTTTCACGTAATAATTTAGTACGCGACTACTGCATGGAGTCCAATACTCAAATAGTAGATTTTCCTGAGTGGCTCCTTCAAAATTCAAACATTATCGAAGCGCTCTTCAACAATTTAGACAATTTTAGAATGAAGGCGCTCATCTACCTTAAACTAAAATATATTAAGATAGATTTTCAAACGGGTCAAGTGACGGAGAGAATACAGTTTCATGTTCCTTCCTCTTCCGCAACCGAAGTTGTAGACTGCGAGTCTTGGCTAAATTTTCACATTCAATGTTTAAAATCAAATGTAGATAAATTCAATCAACGCGACAGCGCTCTCATTTTTGATGGTGTGGACTCAGCCATATTCAAAATTTCACTATTAGAAAGTCATGCAGCTCGAGGTACATTTAAACTACCAAAAACGTTGTATAATAAGAAAGCTGTCATCAATGTCGATTGTAAATCACAGTGTTTCAAATATGCAGTCCTATCCATCCTTCACTATAATGATATCAACGCGCATCGAGATCGCACCTATAGCTATAGACAGTGGGAGGATGAACTAGACTTTGAAGGTTGTGATAGTGACAACATGAAAATCAAAGATGTAGAAACGTTCGAAAAACATAATCAGATTAAAATTGTCGTTCACGTGTGGGAGAAGGGGTTGAAGGGTGCCCGCTATAATTCACGTTCAACTTGTTATGAACGTGTAGTCAACCTCTTATTAGTAAAACAAGATGATAGCGAGGAATGGCACTACTGTGGTATTCCCAAAATCTCTCGCTTGTACACTCACTTGGGGCACTCTAAAAGAGGTGAACATTTTGTATGCGACCGCTGCATCCGCTCCTTTTGGAGTAAAGATAAATTTGAAACTCACTATGAATGGTGCAAGCCAGGTAAATTACAAATGGAACGCATGCCCAAAGATAAAATATTTTCACATAGGGATAATGGTGACGAATTAAGTCCCCTGCGTGTCATTTACGCAGACATAGAATGCTACATTGATGATATCATCCACAAGCCAGCAGCCATATCCTGCTATGAAGTATGGCATGACCACTTTAGGAATAGACAAAACAAAATGCATACTTGGCAAGGTGAAGATTGCATTTCAAAATTTCTAGCATTTCTCGATAAAGCTGCTAAATTTCAACAATCATATGATTCCCAATTGCAGCGTAAGTCACTACATATGTCAGATGAAGACAAACAAAAATTTGAAAGTTGCACATCCTGTCCTAAATGTCATAAAACGTTTGATGACGATAAAATTAAGAAAGTGCGTGATCATGATCACATCACTGGTAAATTTAGAAACGCACTCTGCTCCAAATGTAACTTTTCACTTAGGTTGAGACGTCGTGTACTACCCGTCATTTTTCATAACTTTAAGGGCTATGACAGTCATATGCTCATAAAAGGAGGGTTGAGCCAGATGAAATCGTGGCAGTTTAATGTAATAGCACAAACGAGAGAAAAATTCATGGCAATGACAGCAAAAGTACCAGTAGATAAAACTAAAGAAAATAAGACAGTCTTCTTCGAAATAAAATTTTTAGATTCATTTCAATTCATGTCAGCGTCACTAGCTTCTCTCGTTCGAAATCTCAAGTTTCTTCCCCATAGTCAAACTTTGAAGAAACACTATCCAAACTTAACGGATGAAATAATCACTCGCAAAGGAGTCTTTCCTTATGCGTATTTTATCTCAATGTCTAACTAAATGAAACAACCCTTCCTTCCATTGACAAATTCAAAAACGATTTGACGGGTGAAGATTGTCCAGTAGAGGACTATGAACATGCTCAAGAGGCATGGTTAAAATTTGAATGTAAAACGTTTGGCGATTATATGATCGCTTACTTAGAATTAGATGCCATTTTGCTGGCTGATGTCTTTCAGGAATTTCGACGAGTGGCATTAGAAGAAGACAAATTAGATCCTGTCCACTTTGTCAGTCTACCAGCCATGTCCTTTAAATCAGCCTTTAAAATGACTGGTGAGACCATTCATCTCTTACAAGACCCGGAGATGTATAATATATTTGAGCGCGGAATACGCGGTGGTCTCACATTTGTAAATAAACATCATATAAAATCTGAAACAGTAGGTGATGATCATATCCACCTAAAGTACTATGACCAAAATAATTTATATGGCAGTTCACTGTCTAAACCACTACCTCATTCCGAGTTTAGTTGGTTAAATCAAGATGAGCTTGAGTATTACTCCAACCCTTCAAACATACTGAAGATTCCAGATGAAGGTGATTGGGGATATTATTTTGAAGTGGATTTGATTTATCCAAATAGCATTAAAAATAAAACTGCTGATTTCCCACTCGCACCTGAATCTGGTGAAGTGACTGAAGATATGTTTTCACCATTCATGTCACAATTTCATAATAACTTAACAGAGTGTGGACAGCCAAGGTACAAACCATGCCGCAAACTTTTACTCACCCAATATGATAAGAAAAATTATCTCGTACACTTCTGCATACTAAAATTCTATTTAGAAATGGGCATGCTTCTAAAGTCAGTTCACCGCATTATCAAATTTAGACAGAAAGCCTTCCTCAAACCCTATATAGATAGTAACAGTCAAAAACGTGCACTCGCCCAAAATAATTTTGAAAAGGATTTTTATAAATATAAGAATAACAGTCTTTTCGGAAAGACCATGGAGGATGTTAGAAAACGTATGAACTACAAACTAGTCGTTGATGAACAAAAATATCACAAATTGACCTCATCACCTCTTTTCATTGATAGAGACATCATCGATGAGGATCTTGTAGGTGTTAAAATGATAAAATCAGAAGTTGAGTTGTGCAAGCCCATCTATATTGGGCAAGCCGTTTTAGATTATTCCAAGCTTGAAATGTATCAACTCTTCTATAAAATATTAAAACCATGCCCTCTCGTAAAAGAGGTTCGCTTGCTGGGTGGTGATACAGATAGTTTCTTTTTAGGAATTACCACTCAAAAAGATTTAAATTTTAATGAAGTAGGCAAGTCATTAGAAAAATATTTCGACACATCTAACTACAATCCCACTCATCCACTCTATTCCATACAGAATAAAGCCAAACTTGGTTGTTTTAAGGATGAAACAGCAGGAAAGGAAATAGGTGAAATGATTCTCCTCCGTCCTAAAATGTATTCCATGAAATTAAAAGAATGTGCAGATAGTATTAAGCGTGGTAAAGGTATATCAAAATCCATTGTTCATAAAATGAAACATCGCTCCTATAAGAAGGCCTATAAAAATAAAAATATAACGTTTGTCAATATGACAATCTTAAAATCTCAAGTTCATACTGTGAAAACGTACACGTTCAAGAAACGAGCACTTTCAGCATGGGAGGATAAGAGGTGTTGGATAGGACATAACACATCTCTTCCACATGGACATCCTGACACAAACATACCACCACTCAAAAGAATAATACTCACGCTACCACATTCAGGAGATGTATTGACATAATCAACTTTAACTTAGTATTTTGATGTTGCTTTTTGTAGATATACATGGTTGTTTTATGTATCGCATGAGATCGTTTCTTCCTTGTGAATATATGCCTACAGTTAGCTCATTCCCCCTATATCTGTGAAAAGACTTTTTCATATACATATTTTTATTTCAATAAACATATCACAATGACTTCACTTTGTTTTCCGAAACACTAAAGTTACGAGGGATTTAGTATCTTTCACATGGATGCACTCTTGTAAACCATTGGTAATTTTGATAGCAATAGAGGGTATAGTTTGTTTGACGACGGGATGATAGAAAATAGATTCAAACATCTTCTCGACTATTCCATATGAAGCGTCTTTATCATGAATGAAATCACGTAAAATGTATTCTTTTTTCTCACCAACAGAAATAGGTAGAATCAAATCACTTTGAATGTAAAGGTGCTGTTCATGTTTATCAAGTGTCATTGGTGTTTCTATACCAATCGTATGCGCAGCAGCAAACACAGTTTGTAGCATTGAAAAACCAAAGAGTTTTTTCAAATTTTTACTCAATTGACATTGAATGTCATCACCCAGTCTCAGAACAACGCGTTGATTTTCAATTGAAAACGAAATGTGGTGTGTCTTTACATCATATTTACTTTTCATCACATGCTTCAACTTCTGTTGTATATAAGGATTTACTATATGAATGAAGCTTTCAACTGTATGATATAGACGCGGCATTATATTGATAGCAACTTTAGATTCTTCATAAGACTGGTAAATTTTCTTGATGCGATCACCATAGATGTCCACCCACCATTCATCATTAACTGAATCAGCTTTAGTGTGATATTCATGAGAAGCATACACCACACCGCTTCCAATAATAGGTGTATAATGTCTTACAAAATGACGCAAGGTTGGAGAGAAATAAACTGTAAGTTTCTCATTATATTTCTGAATAACCAACTTATTTTTGTTCGCCATAATTTTCTCTCCATACTTCTTACCCACAGTCTCATTCCATCGTTTTACTAACTCAATAAGTGATAAAGGTTGAACACCACGCTTTTTCAAAATGATGCGTTCTTCGCATTCTACAACATCTTCATCAAATATTTTAAATCTATAATGAAATTTGTTGATTCGATTTGAATAAACTTTTTTAACATTTGCAGTAGCAATTGATGTTAGATGTAGTCCATGACCAAAACCAGGATGTGGATAGAATTCATTATCCAACCTCAGCGTAAGACCTTTAGTAAAAGAATGAAAGCGGAGGAACTGTCTCCCACTCCAATGATAGATAGTAAATTCATAAGCTTTCTGATTTTTATTCTTCATGATGGAAGTATTACCACTGTTGAATGCCTTAATAATTTTCTCATTCCCAAATGGTTCATAAGAATCTGATTTTATCTGAATCCATTCATAGTTCCACTTTCCATCTGATGTTAAATTGTATGGGAACTGAAATGCATTATTCATCGTTATTCCATCATGGGTGCGAGGAGTCAATATCATTTCTTCCAAATCATTCACATTCTGAATATTGCTATCATAGCAAATACTAGAAACGCCAACCTCCCATGCACCTTCTAAATGCAGTGGCCGATTTAATTCTACTCGATAGTCTGATGGTTTATTTTTGGGAAATTTATTCATAGAAGCATTACTGGGCAAGTAGATTAGAAACGAGTCCTTATTTTCACTTTCCATATTATTCACATTGGAAAAATATATTAGCATACGTTTGCATTAACTCTTCATTCGGAAATGGAGTGTGATACTTGTCACAGCATCTTTATGAAAAGGAATCAACGCACCAGCATCGTCATAAATGGCAATATCAATTTGTGGGATGTAGTTTGATTTCAGCTTTGTATAATGCACTTTCTTGAAAGTATGCTCAGATAAAATACTGCAGCTTTTTGGCTGGTATGGTATCATTGCTAGCAATGGAGCTTCAACAACTCCCACACGTACATCTTCACCAATATTGGAATATATCTGAAAATAGTTAATACGACGCGATAGCGACATGTCTGCGCTAGCTTTGGTTACAGTACCACTTTTAAAGATATTTTGGTCAAAACCCAAAATGTCCATTAGAGTTTTATCCATAATTAGTTCAATACCTTTTCCACTTATAGTGAGAGACAAAGTACCTTCTTTTTCAGAAAATGAAATATGTTGCTCATTAATCACTTCATTTAAATAATCTACAACCAATTTAACCGGAGTAATAATGCGAGGCATCAACACTCTTGTTTCATGTAAGATACCACCAAAAGGCTCTACACACTTTCTGTATAAAGATACGCTCCATTCTGTATCAAATTGATTTGACCTTTCACATGGTAAATGTTGCATATCAGATTTTCCATGAACAGCTGCAGAACGATGTCGTAAGAACTGATGAAAATCTTTTGAACAAACTAATACTAGATCATCATCATTTAATTTGCTTATTGCAATATGATTAGATGATTTAATATAAGTCAATGTTGCCACTTGTTTGCCATCAACTCGAAGGAGATAATTAAATTTCTTCAATAATGTTTCAGGAGTCATGTTTGTCTTTCTTGGCTTAATCACAATCTTCTTCACCAACGTCTTCTCATTTCTTGGAATAAGATCTACATAATAAGCTTCCTCTCGATATATTAACTGTTTATGACCATTTATGTGGTAATTAACGTTAAAATTATCATAGCTTGTTAAGGCGCTAGCGAGGTAACCTAAATCATTTCTTAAACTTGGACTTAAACCAACAATCCAATCTTTCTCAACTACATGATGTACATAATTATAATCATCATTGTGCGGAGTAAATTGGACAATATGTTTACTCGCTTTATTCAAGAAATCATATATAAACTTTTTACATGATAAGAGATCTTTCTTTGGCCACTGTGGAATGTATACTCGGCACCCCTTTTCACATTGATAAGCAGCTGTACGCCTCATATTAATAGTCATCACCTCATGATCAAAAGTATAGACACAGTTGCTATAAACAAGTTGAGTGACACCCACTTCCCAATTTCCATTTAGCTGTTGTGCATGATCAATGGGAGTAGAAAAGAGTGCGGCTCGATTACTAGCAAATCTCTTTGTAGCCACATTGCTAAGCAAAATATGATAAAACGACATTTTTATATTGCTGATCTGCAACTTTGCATAACATCATGAAGACTTGGATTTTGGACTCTCTACAATATATCAGAGTTGATCGTGATGGAAACGTACATTTCAAAAATTCTCATGGTCATACATCAAGAGGAATTTCATTAACATGGCGACAATTTGTCAACCTCAATGATATCATGACGGATTTGGAATATTTTGAAACATTAAGATTCATCTCCTTGGATGATCAAGTTTGGCTTCAACATTACAGAAATGAAATTCAAATCTACCATTCTCATTCCGCAAACTGTTTCTCATTTCGCAAATACAATTGGGAGAAGTATAGAAGATATATACATCGCTCCATCATGACATTTATTCGTCATGAGTTCATCGCCCTACTATGCAAATCTTAATCAGACATGACTACCACACATCATGAGTTGGAAATTAGATTCCCTACAACGTATTGAAACGGATCATGATCGAAACGTCTATTTCAAAGATTCAACTGGAAATGTGAGAAGAGAGTTTGCTTTATCTTATCGTCATTTTCAATCTCTACATCATATCATGAAGGACTTGAAATACTTCTATATGAAAAGACATTCACGTATTGGAAATCGCATCTGGCTGCGCGTCAACAATCGGCGAATTCAACTCTATCATTCCCAACTTCATACTAACTTCACATTTCATCAAGGTAGTTGGGAAAAGTATAAAAGGAAGGTACATCGCTCAATTTACTCATTCTTTCATCATGAAGCGCCATCGCTACACCATCGTCAACATTCTCCGTCGCTTCAGACTCTACACCAAAATCGATCTCACAACATTACACCAACACCTTCCAAACAGCAAGTATTACCCGGGCCGACCTCAAATGTTAGTGGTGAAGATGAACAATTCACGGAATCTTCAACTCTTCCCAAATGGGACTGTACAGATTCTCGGCGCCCTTTCTCATTCATCGGCGCAGTCAATGCGCTTAGAGGTACAGAGACTACTACGTCGGATATGGAAGAGGGAGAGGTGTGTGATGTCGAATCTGACTGTGGACAATATGGTGATCTCTACTCAATTGAGTGACAGTCTATCATTTTTGAAGATTCGTACCAGCAGTTACAATTTGTGTTATGAACCCGAACTTTTTCCTGCAGCTCTCATTAGTTGTTGGTTACCTGTGCATGTGGCAATCTTTCATAATAGTAAAGTGATCATTACTGGACTAAAATCTCATGTACAAGCAAATGTGATCCTATACTATCTCATTGAGTATGTACGTACCCAGCGGATTGTAAAATAAAAAACTATTTTTCCAACATGGTGTTTTTATTTCAAATCATGATAGAACTTACAAATCATTTTTTCATTAGAGGATGGATTACATGAAAAGTTTTGAATAATAGATGCAAATCGAGATACATGTAAACGTTTTAAGATGAAGCACCACACGTTGATGAAAGTGGATGTTGTAGTATGCGTTCATTTCGCTGATATTGACGCGTATGTTTTCTCAACCACTGCTGTGTTTGTATATTTGGAGGTTGAGCAAGAGAGTCAAATAGTTCACCACGTCGGTCTTCTCCAATAAAGATCGCTTTCCAATGCTCACCGCCTAAATTCTGCGAATGAGTGTTTAGCACAATAAAGATGGGATAGTGATTTACTGCAGGTGGTAAGGTATCGAGTGAATAGACATTATCGAAAGCTTTCAACGTCGCTTCGTCTGCATTACGCTGCACTTTAGTCTTAATATCGTCAGCAGTCAACCAACTCATTAACGATTATACTGAAGAATCACGTCACGATACTTTGTAATTTCAATGTTTGAATCGAAGACTGCATAAATTAATACATTGATCGTCTCAGGTAGTGTTCTTTTGAACGTCAAATCCAAACGAATATTATGAGGCACGTTCGCTTGACGATAGGGTGCACTAATATCGCTGTCAGCAGTCAAATCAAATGCATAAATAGTATATCCACTCTTAAACTCTTTCATAGTCAGTCCGTTGGTGTCATCCGTATTGTAAAAGCCAAAGACATCCATAAAATCAACATAACTGCGCATAAATTGATCCGCAGCAAAATCTGGTTTGTAGGGTGGACCAGGATGACTCACACCATTTACACGTAAAGCAATTTCACTTAACTGATTGTGTTTAAAATTGAAAGGATTCTTCTTTATATTACCATTAAATGCGTCATTTTCAACCATTGCCACCATGAGGAGCTTCGGTGCTTCCGATGGAAAGAGGCCATCTTTCATGAAACTCTTTTGATCTTTCGGAATTGTAAAGGTGAGAAGCTTTGTATGCTGAACGGGGTAAATGGCATTTTGACGGTTAAGACCTTCAGCATGTCCTCTAATGACACTTGGATTCGGTACTACTCGACGAATGTAAAGTGCAATATCTTCCACATGAATTCTAAAATTGTCAACTTTAGCAAATGCATTCAGCGCAAATTCAGGCTTATTCAATGTCAGCTTGAGTCGCATGCTGGTATTACAGAGTAAAAACTTTGACTGTCTAAAGAAGTCTAAATTCAGCGGACCATATAGCTGACATACTCTACTATCTTTAATCATAGCAGATCGCTTTACAAAGCCACTGTTTGTTTCAACATCAAATTTTCCTGCTTCATCTCTGTACCATCCCATGGCTTCCATATGACTTTTTTGTGCTGCTGGATGAAACTGTGATACATGATTGAAATATGATTTATAGGGATAATCGCTTTGACCACCTTCCACCTGCTGCTCTCCAATCGTTAGAGAAACATCGCGAAGTAATGTAGTCAATGGTAAATTGTTCAGTCCAACTTTATGTGTATCGTCAATAGCAGTTCCATCTGCTTGCTGAATTCTAAACCTCAAATCAACCATCGCATAACTCAAATCTATGTAGTCATCACTACCACCAGGAATAACAAATTCAATGGGGCCAGCATTCTCAGCTGTTCGAGGATGATAATCTACAATACTTGAACTAAGAATATCTGTCTGTATGGCTTGTTGATCGAACAAACAAAAACCGGAAGTTTTACACTCCATGATTAGAAGTTATAGCAGCGTCGTCGTTTAGCGCCTGATGAATGATTAGAGCCTCTACGACGTTTGCGTGAATGCCTTTTGACTGAAGATCGCACCTTACCAGCTCCGCGATGTTTCCTCCTTCCTTTATTTATTCGTTTAGGTGATTTCTTTCCTTGAGTAACACCAGCAAAGGTCTGCTTCAATTTTTTTAAACCGCGTTCCTTCCCACGATTCAACAAACTGTTCTTAAAACTTCTACCTCTGGAAAGATCACTAGCAACATCACCAGCAAAGCCAACGGCATTACTTAAAACATTTCGTTTTAAAGATCTACCGACATTGGATATGAGAGGTGCTACAACAGATTTCAGTGCACCAAGTATGCTACCTCCACGTTGGCGGCGAGCGCCGATGTAAATTTGTCCTCCACCACTTACATAGGAGGGTCGTGAATAAAATGAGGCAGTTGGATTCATAGCTCAAATCCTAAACATTGTTAGTTACAACTTTGCATGAATCACTGTCGATCACTTAGATGAAAGATGTCAGCACGACGCATCCAAGAGTTCATACTTGAAGGATAACCAGTCCATTTAACAAGACACCATTCTTCACCTTGCCGTTTTTTACATCGAATGATTTTCTCTACCAAATATGTTTCACTTTCAGTGACTACCTCAATCTCATCGCGGTAAAAGCTACCCTCAATTTCTTCATTATCGTAATCTTTCAACTTGTAGGTGGTCGGAGAGTCTTTTTGATTAATCCTTGATACTGTAAATACCTCCTCTGTCCAATTCGGAAGGTACCCTTTAGCAAAAACACTTTTCACTTTTGAGATACGAACTTTATCGCCAATTTTCACATCACTTTTCACATGAGTGCGTTTACGTTATAATGATTCGCGCACTTTATCTACATTGTCAGCATTTACATCTACTGGTCTGAGTCCAATAGAACGATGGATAGAGTGATTGTAGGCATGGAGTGTATCTTGTAGAACCTTTGTCCAATTTTGTGTCAAGTTGGCAGTAAAATATCGCCACAAGCGATTTTTTAATGTGCGATTAAAACGTTCAACGAGTGCAGCTTTATAAGCACTCTTTACACTAAACAACTCAATGTCATGCCTCTCAAATAATCTTGTCACATGCTGATTTTCAAACTCTTTTCCTTGATCACTCTGAATTCTTTTTGGAATGCGACCTTCTCGAAAAATTGTTTGGAATGCTTTTGCTACTCCTTTCCCTTCTTTAGTTTTTAAAGGTTGAGCCCACGCATAACGCGAGAAAATATCAATGACGGTTGAAATAAAATTATTGCCCGAGTTATGTTTTGAAATGGAGGCAACATCACACAAATCTGCTTGCCACTGTTCATCGATGTCATGAACAATATAATGGCGGGTGCGGTACTTCTTTTTCGCTTGTTTGTGGAGTGTATAGGTAGCCTGACCCTTTAACCATCGTTTCACTTGTGATTGTGGAAGACCACTCGCTTTTGATAATTTCTTGATAGATGCAAATCCTGCCGGATGTTTTACATCATAATAGATTGACTTCAAACGTTCAGTCGATGACGACTGACTCTTTTTTCTCCTTCTCATCCTTTTGTTTTCTTGCCTTTCTACATTTACAACAACTGCAGCATTTAGCTTTAGCGGTTTTGCAATCGTGTTCACATTGCTTAGGGGTTTCATTGTGAGAGCTGGCGCAGCAAGTGCAAGTGACAACGACATTCACCTCTGGCGGCTCATTACATGGCAAGCAACACATCTGCTTCATATTAATAGTCTGAGAACATGTATTTCCTAGGAGGAGCTGTTTTACGTTTTCCTTTTACTAGTTTTAGTGATGATGTAGATCTACGTCGAGTTCTTCCTCTTGTTTGCTTAGTGAGTGTGGGAGGGGATGTAGCAGGTGACGTCTTAAACCAATTTGTTGGCATTTTCATCGTCTGAAGCATTGGAGCAGTAGCCACTGTTGAATCAAGTTCTTTCAATGTCTCATTATTCAAAGCAAATTTTGGTACATTATGCTTTTTCAATAGTTTAAGAAAGTATGACCAACCAGGTGGAACATAGCCCTGACGGCGCTTTCTACGTGTCGCATACTGAATCAAGTCTTCATAACGTGAAGCATCAATCACTTTATTTTCATCTGTAATGATTTCTCCTCTATCATTTACATTGAGATGGGGTTCAATACTGTTGAAAAGAGATATGGCATGTGCGCGAGATGCTAAAGGTGTAGCAGTCGATACAGAGTCACGCATCTTATTCTTCAAGTTTTTCAATTGCTCAACAGTTTCCGATTGTAATAATACAGCACGATGTGGATCTTTGATGTGAACATTTTGCTGATAATCTATTTCTTTCCTATACATTTGATTTGCAAGAGGTTGCTTTACTTGCTGCATGGCAGTCAATTGTACATATTCATCCTGAGGAATAACAATCATGCGAGAATAAGAACTCATAGTTTGTAGATAATCATGGGAGTTTTCAAAATATCACTTCGAAATCTAAATTCTTCCGGACACTCTTGCGTAAAGTCAATGAATAAGTAACCGTATGGTTTTTCAGTAGCTGCTTGAAAAATTTCAATTAAGGCTTTTGATCCTTTGGGTGCAACTTGTCGCGCTAAAATTTCAAATTGACTTTTATCTCGCGGATTCTTGAAAATAGCATAATAGTGTGTATTCAGGTTTCGTGTACGAGCTTCTTTTCCATCAGGAAACAAATTTTGTGTGATATAGATGATAAAACACCTTTTATGATGTGCTGCACGAGTGAACATATCTGTAACATCTTTTGAATTCTTACTTTCTTTTAATAAATCATCCAATACAACAACATCATTAGACTGAAGTTTATCCACTGGAATAATTCCTTCATGTCGAATAAAGTTGCGGCTTTGCAATTCCTGAAACAACGACGGTTGATAAATACCATAACACCAAATCACTCGATTGATAGGTTCCTTAAACAACTCCCTTCTTTTATCCAATAAATTCAGCGTGAAAACAGTTTTACCTGCATGAGATGGACCTGATACAGTCAGAACTTTATCACATTGAAGTCTGAAATCCATTTTATTACTTTGAGACTCAACATTTGCATAATTAACGCTTAGAGCCAAAGATATTTCCCAATAGGTTGCCCACGGCAGCAGCTATCATTGGAAGTATTGCTGAAAGGAAACCGCCCTTTTGTGTTAGAGTTTTCCTCTTTCTTTGAAGGGTGACTTTAGGATTGGAGATGAAACGCAATTTCGTAGCATATCGCTTAAGTAACTTTCGTTGTTTTGGTGCTAATTTCTTCGTCCTCAACTTTCTCACATGAGAAATAGTTTCATGAATGAATTTATCGTTGGTATCTCGTATAGCATTGTATCGCTGATTTGCTTTCATTCGTCGGAGAGCTTGTATGGCTGAAGAAAACTTTTGACTTTTACGTTTCGCCATTTTACGTTTCGCCATTTTCCGTGTTAGTCTTCGCTAAAACCTATCTTTACCACATTTGCATAGGTACTAACTATTGCGACATAAGTGACACTCGAAATGAGCAATGTCACAGTGGTTACATTTGCAAAGTTGAATGCAATTACGTATGAAACAGCGTTGACAAAAAGCATGCTTACATCTCTTGAAGATGCGCTTTTCATTTCCATCCTTTCGCTTACATACATCACAACACATAGTTTCACCGTTACTGATGTCTATAGCAAGTCCTTTTGAAGATATGAATTTGCTAGCCTTTTCTAAATAATAGACACATGTACAGAAGGAATATACTTCGAGAGTGAGCAGACATAGCTCGAAAACCAGTTGTGCTACAATCAAGTACCACTGCATTTTCAATTTTTCTTTATGGAAAGTTGAATGTGAATATCTGAAATCGCTTCAATCACTAGACTGCTACCATGATGGTTAAATGCGTTAAGACGTTCAGCAATTTTTATCATATGTCTTTTAAAAAATTCTTGGGGGTGATCTACCACTTCCATTGAATAAGAAGCAAAATGGAAAGAGCGACTTTCCACCTCTTCCTTTCCAAAATGACTAAACTTAATTTTCGCAACTAATCGCGCCATGACAATGCTATCAGAGAATGTATTCATTAACTCTAGAAATAGAGTGCTAGCATCATCGACCACTGCTTCGATGTCGGTCTCATCTTTATGAAAATTTATCACATAATCTTGAACAGCTCCTTTTAAACTTTGCCTATGAAAATGTAATGTTCCGCAGTCGTTTGAGAAAGACATGATCACCCTTTATCTAACCCATCCATTGCATGAAAACAACTCTTCTCATAGTAACATTTATTGAATAACGGTAACAAGCATGCATTATAAATCAATGGTTTGAAAGAGATAAAATAGATACAGCTGGTAACTATCATACAGCGAGCAATGATAACCATACAGGACTTTGGCAGTGCTGAGGTAAGGAGGAAAGAAGCATTGGTTATGAACGTAGCTACTACAACGAACAGACAAAATAGGAACACACAAATCCTTAAAACGTTTCGTGACTTCATGATAATGTTGATTCACTCTACTATCCCAAGGTGGGAGCAAAATATCATCAATGATTAAATTAGGAAATACTTTCCTCTCCTTACCAGGATTATTACAAAAGATGCGTATAACATTGAAAGCAGCTAACCATCGTTTAAAGTCAATAAGAAGAGCACTCTCACAAGAAAAGCCATAGTCTTGCAAATATTTCAGATTAAGTCCATGAATGTGTTTTCTCGCCCATTGATCAACATTGGGATTGCAGTTGGCATGTTGATGATAGACACTGACAATCTGATATGTCCAATTGTTCATAGCAATAGCACTGAGCTCCTGTACAGGTTCACCCTCACAATCCATAAAAATGATGATAGAAGCCTAAAACGGAAATTTACACATCTAAGGAAACGTTCTATAACATATTACAAAATGAAGAATTACATCGATGCTTTTCACGACAAAATGCACAAATGATATGATGGCAACGAAGAAGTAAAATGTATCTAATAAGACCACGTCTACGACACTCAAAGCACATAAGCGAATTGTCATAGGGTAGAGTTAGGAAAGGACTAGTAATTCTCCTTCTTTGATTTGCGTTTTGATGTAGCATTCTTCTCCGACTTGCGCTTCGTACCACTGCTGTTAAGGATTTGATCAATTATGTCGTCCACGTTGGGTGGTTTTGGAATATATAGGATGGATTCCATATGCATGGAGAGAGAGGCTATTTTATTATCCTTATGCCGACCATAATATAGCCCATTCACTTTGAAAAGGATATCCCAAGTACCTTCTCCGAGCTCGTCGCATGTGATGGGTGTTGAATGATCTCCCTCCTTCTTATAGTAAGTGCACCAATGTGATACCGGTAGGCAAATGTGATTACCATCCCAAATCTTTCTATAGGGAGTATCCTTGTCATCTCTCGCCTTCCACTCTTGAGCAAGAGGAGTAGGAATGTCCATATTTAATGTCACGTACTCCTCAATAATATCAAGTTGGTGGCGAATGTACGGACTCACGGGGATCAGTATGTAGTCCCCATACTGATTGTGCATTATCTTGACATCCGTGGAAGGGAGCATTCCCGTTTGGAGTACTACGCCATGATCGTCATAACGCAAGACTTGTTTAAATTTACGCTGTAGCGGTGTAGGATTATGTACCTTGGTTGTTTCTTCCACTGGCCTCAGTTGTAGATGATCTGATCGTAGAGAACCTTGTAACGTTTGACCACCATTTTGTCCTACTAGTGCAGCAGATGGAGTAGATGCCTGAAAATGGAAAAGATTGTATTAAGTTTACGTTCAAGGGAGGGAGGAAAGTAGCGACTTACCATTTTAGTTGGATAATAGAACAGGGAACTAGAGAGAGAGAGAAAATGTGCGTCCGTCACTCGTGCGATTCAACGATGGAATGATTCTCACTGTGGAAGGCTCGCTATTTATATAGAAATGCTTGATTCTCATTGGATGATGATCCTCATTGGACAATAACATCAAGCTGATTCCAAATCTGGCCTCCGTTTACCAATCCGAGCCTTCATTCGCCCGCTGGAGCTGTTTCTTGGGAAATTCTAACTCTGTCGTTTTTCGTCAATCTCCCAAAATCTTAAATGGCGTCTCACATCTAAACGAAGACAGATAGGAACAAGCCGTTCCTTTCACTGAATTTGTCTCACTCTTAGCTTTCAAACGAGCTATGGCACGACAAAATCCGTCCACTAGAAGCCAAGATCGAAGCTAGCTGTCCAGAGGGGGGGGGAGGTCAGTGAAATTTGATGAAAAATGTTTTGGTGACGGTCCCAGGTCGAAATTCCACACTTTGGAAAATTTTCAAAATTTTAACCATACAAAGCCACTCTGACACTTAGGATTTTTTCAGGTGAGCTACGACAGTCCACCCTCCCAACCTGGCCGGCACACCACGCCAACCTAGACACCACATCACCGCGCGCTATACGACGGTCGGCCAGAGGGGGGGGGACGTCAGACCCGAAGCACCACGGCGGCCGACCACGACACTCTGCCGGTCCAGAGGGGGGGGACGTCAGCGACGGCGGCCATCTTGCGCTATCCAGAAGTGGAGTTTTACTTACTACTGGCGCTCAACAAGGAGATCCCGAAGGACCAGCTCTTTTTAGTGATCTGATTAATGAAATGATCCATCAACTATCCAGTCCACTCAATTTTTGGTACTTAGATGATGGTAATATCGGTGGTCCTATTGATGCAGTGGCATCTGACTTCCTTTATATTATAAAAACAGCAAGTGATCGAAATCGAAATCGACTCGAAATCTATTCTGCGAAATGTGAACTGGTTTTCCTTGGTAACCCTGATCATAGTTAACAAGAAAAAAGACATTTCATCTCTCTTTAACTCCATCTACCCTGGAATAAAGTTTACCTCGAAGAATGATCTATGTATTTTGGGAGCTCCTATTGGACATTCTGCTATCATCACATGCCTAACATCTAAGATTGAGACTCTAAAAATTTTTGCAGGAAGACTGGAGCATCAAGACGCACATGATGCTCTTTTCCTACTAAAGAATTCGTTTTCTATTCCAAGATTAACATACTTTTTGCGCACTGCACCTTGTTATAAAGAGCCTCAACTTCTTCAGAAGTACGATCAGATAATTTATGAATCATTGGAATCGCTGCTGAACATCAATCTCAGCGAAGATGCCAGGACTCAAGTGAATCTTCCGGCACGGATTGGTGGTCTCGGAATTTACTTTGCCCAAACGCTCGCACTTTCTGCTTTTTTAGCCTCTGCGGCCGGTAGCCTTTCCTTGACTGTCAAACTTTTGAATGAAAATTCAAGCTTCCAGGATGTTGAAGTTACAAACGCCACTGTTCAGTGAAAAGCAATCACTGATGAGAACTTGCCTTCAAATAAGACCAGTCAGCGAGAATGGATGAACCCATTTCACTTACGAGCACTATCCTCACTGTTGCCTTCTGCCAACCAACGTTCGAAGGCGCGTTTGACATCCCTTCAAAGCAGCACTGCCGGTACATGGCTATCCGCTTTCCCGATTTCTGGTTTCGGCACGAAGTTGACTGATGACCAGCTCCGGATAAACTTAGCCTTACGACTAGGATGCAAAATTGTGGAACCTCATGTATGCGTCTGTGGAGTGGAAGTTTCTGGAGATGGTCATCATGGACTTCCGTGTCAAAGAAGTGCGGGTCGACTCCCTCGACATGCCATGCTCAACGAAACAATCCAACGCGCTTTAAAGTCAATTAACATTCCTGCCATCTTTGAGCCAACGGGCCTAACAAGATCTGATGGTAAGCGCGTTAATGGAATGTCATTGACTCATTGGTCACATGGCCGAATACTTAGCACAGTTGCGGATTCCTTAGCACCCAGCCATCTTCATTTAAGTGCTAATTGTTTAGGGCGTGTCGCAGAAGAAGCGGAAAAGAAACGTAGTAAATATGAGACTTTTCTGCGACAAGGATATCAATTCACGCCCATAGCTTTTGAAACTCTTGGTGCTCCTGGGCCTGCAACGCTCGAGTTCTTGAAGGAGCTTGGAGCCAGAATCACAACAGCAACTTCGGACACTAGGTCGTTCTCCTAACTAATCCAACGGATTCAATTCATTATTCTTGTGGGCAACGCCGCCGCTGCTATAAAAGGCTGGCTGGCTGGCTGGTTTACCCGACCCCGTCCCGCGGATAGGGCTATAAAAGGCACGTTGCCGGTGTAGGAGCTTCGCCTAATTTTTTTAAAAAAATCATTATCCTGCATTTATTTTCTTTTGTTTTTTACTTACTTACTTACCTTTAAGGATTTTTATATTTAGTGAGCTTGTTGAGTTTCTGTCTTTTGTAGTTTGATATGACTCTTCAATTAACTAATATAGAATGCTTGCAACATAAAAAAAATCGAAAAGTGTGGTGCGTAATGCGACCCATTGGACAGCCCTTTATTTGTAAATATTTGTTACCATTATACTGTATTTCATAATTGTATGAATTGAAGCTCAGCATTTTCATGAAGTCGTGTATAATGACATTGAAATTGTCAATTTCAGTCCGGTCTATATTAGCGAAATCAGACATTACTTTTAGCGCCTTATCTAAAGGCACGCTAGTACACAGGTACAAGAAAATCAAAAATAGCAAAACTTTTCTGAATGACAACAATCTTACTTTTGTAACCACAGACAAAACCAATAGATTATGCGTTACTAAAAATGAACACATTGTAGATAGAACGGAAAGAATCTTGCGGGATGAAACAACATATAAACCTATTGAGAAAAGCAATCATAAAGCTTTAGAAAAGCAAGTCAATAAAATTGTTAACATTGTATTTAAAGATAAATTATCGAAGTCGGAGCGTGAACCACGCTCTGAAAAATAGAGACTCAGTAAATAAGCATGAACATTGCGTTGTTTGCCATAAACTTCCAGAAAAATGTAACTGTGATATCTCCTGTGTCGTATATCAATTTACCTGCAAGATATGTATTTCCAAATGCATAGGAAAAACAACACGCTCTTTTTTTATAACAGATATAATGAACATAAAACAGCATCAAGAACAAAAATAATATCAGCGCGTTGTCAGAGCACAATAAAATTTGCGGTATGAATAATGCGTACAATAGATGATTTTACCATTGATTTGCTGAGGTGTTTGCGTGATCCTGTAGAAACAAGTTTGGTGGAATCTCGTTTCATTGATTTTCATAAACCTTCATTGAACAGACGTCACGAGACATCTGGAGGTTCAACAATTCACATATCGCAGCATCTGATTTTATAGTCAACTGCCTTGAGAAAGGGTCAAATGAAAAAAAATGAAACGTTGGCAACGTTGTATCTACTTTATGTAATTTGTATTGTGGCATAAATACTTCGGGAGAGAATACTTTGGTCTTTGAAAATTTCTTGGTTGTGGTCCTCCCGCCCACTGCCATTACTTATTTATCATCACTTAATGTTTTAGTTTTCATGTTACTTCATTAATGAAAATAATGATTCCCGTTAAGATTTTTTTGTCGCGCAGTTTATATTATATGATTATCATTCCAGTATAGCTGATCAAAAATCCTGGACAAAACATTAATTGCATTTTGATTCTCGAGCAACTTTATTCTTTATGCATGTGTAAGTCCAAAGTAGATAATTGCGACAGATTATATGACACAGGTCATGCTTGAAACGTATAATAGAGAATCAGATAGCAGACAGACGGAGCAGATTTCTGATGTCTCAGCTTATTGGACACCACTTCGGTTAAAGAATCGTGAAATTTGTCTTTAAAACGAGCTTGCTAATTCATCACAACATGACATTAATCAGCAACAATATTGTCGATAAAAATGTCTCTAACATTATGACACGTGATTCTGCTAATTTTTCACAGCATTGTTCCTTCATCTGCCACCTTTGGGAGCTGTCCAGCTATCAGCTTGTAATTCTTCATGAGACACGCAATCATGACCAATAGAACAACAATTAATACATACACCGAAGCAAGCATAATATTGAAATAGAGAAACTTTGAAAATACGTTGCTGATCGTCTCAAGATAAAAAGTGAATCCTACCACTGATATCAAAGTTATGGCTGCAATAAAAGACACGAAGCACAGATAATGAGCGATCGTTGGACGTTTATCCCGCGTCGATGAATTCTTTTCTTTTCGATTGTCAATATTATCATTATCCAAAATAAAAGCTGTAACAGTGTCACTTGCCATGCCTCTACAACACAAGACAAGAAGCTGTCAAGTCTGACAACAGCCTGACCGATGAAAATGCCTAAAGAGAAACTATGTGATGACCGAATGATGTAACACATGAATATTCAGTCATTGATGACTGGACTGGCACGTGATGCTCATGGTGATGCCTGCTCCTATAAAACAGCGATCTGGGACAAATGCAAATCTCGATGACGCTAGGAATCTGAGGTAGACGTCTCCTTCCAGGGGCATTGGAAAAATGCCCCTCTCAAATCTTGAAGACCAGCTGGCCGGTTTTAATAACGCCGGCCGGCAGTGTTGTATGACCGCGGCCATGAACGCGATCATTTTCAAAATTTATGACCGTGAACACGACCGTGAACGCAAATCTTCTGTGGTCATTTTAGCGGTCATGTGAAAAAATGATCAATTCAGGTAAACAATATGCGAAAATGAATAAGCTTACATTTTGATGCCGATGGTGGTTATGAAATGAATGCACAAAAAAGCATTTAACAACAATGAAATTAAATAAAAGATAGATCAAATTGCCATGCAAAAGATGTGCGGCTGGTAGGATTCCTTACATAGGATTCCATTACATTCCTGGTCCGTATAGATGCTCTTGTATTTACATAGTACTCGTACTAGGAAAATTATACCAGAAAATGGACGCGGGTCGCTGTAGATTCCGTTAGGACTGTCCGATTTCATTAATACTTGTTGCATTCAGATTTTCTGCTACAATTCATCTCGATCATGTTTGGTTTCTTGATCAAAATTGTAGAAGTTTGTAGCCGAGCGAAAGTAAGAACCGTATTCTCTATTATTATTAAATGATTCATGGGGGCTTGTATTAAAGAGGGGCGTTTATTAGAGAGGTAGCTTCTATGACATTGTAATATTTCATACAATGACAAATTAAAAGCTTTTATTAATAGCAATTAATATCAATTAAAAATTACCGATCTTCCGTCTATAGATATATTTTATGCATAACTATATTATATCAAAACCGTTAACACAAAATTAACAGTTATAGCAAAATATTACTCACTCTCAGTGTCACTGTCATCGTTGCCAGAAAGGCTGGTAATTGAAGAGTCACTTGAAGTTTCGACGTCTTGTTCAATGTCAGTTGGACGGCTTTTCACACGTCTCTCTTGAAGCTTCGACAAAATGTCAAGCTGCTTTACAGCAAAGATATTACCGTCGTCTGATCCACTCAATCCACACACTTGAAAGGATTTTCTGATGATATCAGTTGAAATACTGCTCCATGCCTGGATGACCCACTGGCACATCAGCAGTTTTGTTGGTGGTCGAAGATTACCTGCTTCCGTTCGATTTTGTACTAATGAACCCGTTGATGACATCCAATCGTCATAGCATTGAGAATAAGCTGCTTTAAATGGCTTGTTCCAACTTACGTCAGGAGGCTGGAGCAAACCTGTACATCCACCTGGAATCATGGCTGAGTCGGTATTGAATTTGTTTAATTTCTTCTTCACCACTTTTGTCTGATGGCATCCAAATGAGTCCCAAACAAGGAGACGACGTCCGAATGCAAAATGTCCCCAAACTTCTTCAATCCATTGCATCGTTGAGGCCTCATTCATCCATCCATTTTCGGTAAATTTGACGATGGCTCGACCTTTCAAATTTTGTAGATCAGATGGAAATCGCTTTCCTTTGAAAACTAAAAAAGGTTTCAATTTCGTACCGTGTGTAAGAGCAGCAAGCATAACTGTAAATTTGGTTTTGTGATTACTAGTTGAACAAATAGGAATCGATTTCACACCCGTTTCAGTCACTGTTGTTTGCTGGATCGCATCGACCCAAATCGCCGTTTCATCTGCGGCTCCAACTGAGCGATCGGGATAGCAACAATTTCTTCTGAGACCATCGACGTAAATCAAGAAACTTATAACTTTGTCCTCTACATCTTCCGGAAGTTTTTGAGCTATAGTAGTTCGACGTCGGAGGCTTAAGTTATTTCTAACAAGAAATTTACTTAGCCAGCCTTCACTGGCACTGAATGAATCATTCTCGCTTTCTTTTGTTTCATGAAATATACTTTTGGCTTTTCTCTGAATCATTTTTCTGCTGACACGAAGGTTGTCTCTTCTTCTATCTTGAATCCATTTTATCAACTGTTCGTCCAGTTGGTCGCATTTTAGTGGTCTTCCACCTCCACTCAATCGTTTAACTTTCTTTGAATTGGATATCGAAGTAAGTAGAACTTCTTGCTTACACCATTCTCTGATGCGTTTGACAGCAGCTTGAAATTCACGAGCAGCTTTCTTATGTCCGTTTAGCGAAGTGTATAGCTGATAATTTCTCGGCCACAGAATATGATTTTCTTCACTGCTTCGCATCCATTCTACCACAACTACACCATTAAAATGACGAGAATTTTAACCTTCATGAGCTGATGTTATTTCAGACATCAGGTTTTCCCACTGGGATAAAAATAGCATCGAACGAGAGAACAAGTCTTTGCAGGTACGGTATTTCAATTCACAAAGACCTGTTATTGTAGAGACTAGAGGGGGCCTCTATTGGAAAGGGGCGTTTATCAAAGTTTCTATTTTCATGGGGGCTTTTATTAGAGAGGGGCGTATATTAGAGAGTAGGCTTATGATAGAGAGAGTACGGTACATATCCAATTTTTCACACAATAAATTACCCTTCCATGATCTGTTATTTTGTGAGCGCGCTAACGAACACCTTGACTGCAGATGCGTCTGACGGTTGCCATTGATAACAAAAAACAATACAATAGCTTGGAATGTCTCCGGATATCAGAGGAACGCACACATTCAGCTGTATGAAGCTATTCGATTTTTCTGACTCCAAGTCGACATGACGAGGTGTCTGCGTCACATTCTCTGCTAGTGAAACCCGGGAAGTGGGAACTCACCTTACTACGTCAGATCATGTGCACTTTCTGTTATAAATTCTGTCTATAAATCAGTCTAAAATGTTTCTCTTGTTCACTCATACCATTAAAATCATGTACAGGTACGGTCTTTCTATGCAGCCTAGATGTGGATATGCAAGAGCGGAAGTAGAGTTTTCACTGTAAATATAGCCTATAGCTGCGTGAACAATTACTTGATTTTTACTAGTTTTGTAACTTCTATCGGCTAACTATGAAAATTTTATTGCATTTTAGCCCGTAATGATGTTACTCTCATCCTCTAGGCCTATTTATTCACTTTACGGTTTCACTAAATGAACTGGTTATTAGCAGATTAAAGAAGGTCAGATACAAATAACCTGTCGAATCTCCAAAACTTTTCGCTTTCGGCTGACCGGTTAATTCATGTGTTTATTTTATAATGACCTTGACCGTGATCGCGTTCATTTTTGAAAAATTCTGTGTTCATGATCGTGATCGCGGTCAAAAAAATCGTGACCACATACAACACTGCGGCGGCCGGCCGGTTAATTTCATTAGACCCATGTCGACCGTTGACTTCAGGCATCACCTAGTCAATCATTGCAATATTAAGAGCATGCAAATGCAACATAATCTAAGGATATATCTACACGTATGTTTCGTGACACAAATATTGCGAACTGTTCTTTTTTTAGTCATAAACGTTTATTCTGTGCCATGTATCAAAGAAAATGCAAAGTAATGGCTGAAAGGGCACTTACAAGGAAGCGTTGATAACACGTACGCAACATGTGCTTGCGCAAACTTTACCATCATAATATACAAAATACATGAGACATAGGCATGAGACATGAGACATATTTACAAATTTTCCGAGTGATCATGATATACATCACATATTGTCACATACCATCATATACAAAATACATGAGACCTATATATTTACACATTTTCAGAGTGATCACGACATGTTAAAAGTTCACTGGGTGGCAGTCTTCACCATGGAACAAAAGAATGTAAATGCTTACTATATGATATAAAAATAAATGTTGCATAATCATTTATACAAAATATACACTTTGATGATCATTCTCACAATGTGTACAGATTCACTCGGATCAATGGAAATGAGTCTCTTCTTGATCTTCATTATGATGAGAGTGTTCACTATATAACAAAAGTATGTATCTAAATAAGAATTTGCCATCAAGTATAAAATACAAGTCAAATAATTTTTTACGAAGATTTTAATTTTAACAATCGTAATCTATGAGAGTACTTATTAATGCCGGAGCGTTACAAACGATGCGGGGAAAGAATCTCTGAACACGCTCAATACGTGAAATGTCGTGCTTGAGGAACGGTGAAAAGATGACATTTCCATGCTCCAAAAGAGGACGAACAAAGACAACAGAGGCTTTCACTAAGATTCGGGAGTTGTGGCAAACGATAAATATTAGGATGCAATATGCTCTGACATAGGCAGAGTTTCAACAGTTAAATTAACAAACGATTGCCGGCAACATATACATGTACATGTAGTTCAAACCCTACTTTGCCAGTGATGTAGTTCCAGAATCCTATATTCTAGCCTGCATGAATTTTGGAGGCATTGTGCATTCCTCAGCCTATCTATTGCAAAATTATTCCAGATCTTGAATAGTTTCACTACATGAAATACGTGGAGCTTAGAACTGCGAAGAATAATGGATTTCAATGCAACCTGGGGCCTACCTAGCAGAACATCTGACTGGGGATGGTGGAAAATAAGATAAGTCAACGGCAAGCGATAAATTTTGATTGACGTTGTACAGGGACACTCACTGAAATGAAAAATTGATGACAAGTTTGGCGAGATAATTGTTCTAGACTCTTACATGTCAGCTCGCGGTCATCAATGTAAACACAAAAGATCTGAAATTAGACTGTATGGAGAGAGTTCGCAATTGACGTCGCAAATCACTGGAATTCCCTCACAAGTGAAGAAGTAAATCTCAATCCAGTGAATCACTTTAAATCAAGTTTGCACGTCGCACACAAAACATTTCGCAATATCAGAGCTCAGTCAGTGATATAACATAATTATAGTCCTCCACAACATAATTCATATTTCTCCCAGTGATCAAATTGTTCATCACAGAACTTATGTCGTTAGAAAATATTTTATTATATTCGAACTTAAGAATTTGTTGACCGCTTATTAAAGCTTTCTTGTGGAGGCGAGATACAGAAACAAGCATTTATTACTATTGTATCAATGTTATCATTATTTCAATGCCCGCTTGGGTCATTGTGGTCATACAAACCGCGTCTACCGTCATAGTGCGCGCCGGTCGTATTTGATCACTTCTCGTGTCTCTGATTGTTTCCGGCGATATTGCAGCTTTATGACCACTTATATTGAATATTTTTGCATGCTGGTGTAATTTCTTGCCTGGATATCATTCTGGTTGCATTTCATTCCTTAACTGTTAAGCCTACTGTACACTGGCAGTCGCTGCAGTTGCAGCAGACGAGAAACACGTCCGTCACGTGATTGAAACGAGGTATGACATAGCTATGAAACATAACTGCATGTGAAGCACTTAATTTACATTGCGAACAGCAAGACAACAAGTCACTAATGCACTGTCCAACCCATAGAAATTGACAACAGTAAAACCTCTAGAATGGAAATTAAGCTTCATGCAATGCACAATAACGGCACATAAATCGCACGCATTTTCACTTAGATGCACCTGCCAACGTCTGTATCATTGGGTTAGAATCAGTCACATGAGTAAATCGAAGCTTTTAATTGGTTCTTCATGCCCCAACTTAGTTCCCTCGGATGTGCCACGACCTTGAGTCAATTTCCATTCTAGCGAACTTCAGATAAAGTATATTTCTATGGTCCAACCAAACTGAGTCACTGAACAAAAAAATAGAGAAAGTTAACCAATCAGATGACACCATCATTGCAGCAGGCTGCAAAGAAATAGACTTCGTTCTAATCGCTGAACTGCACCTCAACTGCCACTGCAGAACTGACGTCATGTTCTGTGTCAGAAGAAATTACGATAAACGTCATAACGAGGTCATCTTCGTCATCTGCTGCACAGCACATGAACTGCCAGTGTAAAGCAGGCCTTAGAGGTTGCTTGGGAATTAGCCACTTTATGTTTGAGGTTGCTAATTGGCTGTTCTCGGTATTTTGTTGTGACGAATTTCTCTCGAATTCTGCTTGTCATAATTTCTTGGTCTGTCTGATCAAATACGTCATCAGTTATTTGTCAAGGTTAATCACGTGATCAATTTCAGCTGTTTTGTGGCATTCTAAAGTCTGTCCCTGTTCCGCGGTTATCGGTGAACGATATTCACATACTTAGAGTTCTGTTGAAGCTCTACATTTGCGTGGTGTCCAACTTTGTATTGATTTCCATTTCTCTATATTCTAATAGCAAAATGTCTGGAGTTACGGACAAAAGAATGACAGTCAAGCGCAACTTCAGCTTCGATTGTCATCAATAGCTAATAATGACGAAGCAAAGTGTGACCTCAAACAACTTATCGTTGCACTGGAAGAGAAAATCGTTGGTAGACTGAATGTCATTGACACTAAAATCGATGCAATATCGAGTAGAGTAGACAGCATTCAAACTGAACAAGTTCGAATCAGCAATGAAGTTGAAGTTATTAAATCTGTCATTAGGCTACTAATCAGCAGCGAATAATAGAATCAATAATAGAGAAAAACGCAAAAAGAGCGCATATTTCCGGCATACCTGAGACTCGTCGAAAATGATGCGTTAGAAGTTAGAATAGATGATGATCAAGATAAAGCCTTTCGTGTGTTTAGTTTGATATGCGATCATTTCGATTCTGACATAGTTAAATGGCAACGGATAGGCAAAAAAAATCAGCAATACATACGACCATTGAAAGTTGATTTCGAGGAGATAACTAAACGAAACGAAATACTTTGTAATCAGCGACAAATGAGACTGAATTACCGTCAGACTTTTGGGAATGCGCATATAAACCCGGATCAATCAGTCATCATGCGCAAAGAGAGCAAGCGTCTACGTGACAATTTGAAAACTTTGAAGAAGTCTGCAGCGCCAACAGACGTATTTTATATAGAAGCAAGGCAATCTTGACCATAATTCAACAATAACCGATGCTGTGGATAGTTATTCTTCTTATGATGTAGCGATAAGAACTCTGATCTCGAGCCTATCACACTGCAAAACATTTTGAATGAATACTTATCATTTGTATCACTTCACTATCCTACATGCCTTTACAAAATACGTCCCTTGTTTTTTACATACTCGAATTTTTTTATGTCGACTCCTCAACGTTGTCCAATTGCAGTAAACTGTCTCATGAAACTAAGTGTTTAACAGAAATGTCTTGTTTGTATGCAAATGTCCGGTCACTAGTCCCTAAAATGGATGTGCTTCGTATCCATGCTATTGATAACAACCCTGCTGTCATTTTTATTACTGAGACATGGGCTCATGCCCAACTACCAGATAGTTTTTTTCCATTTCTGGTTACGGTCTTTACCGGTGCGATCGGTCTGAGCGCAAAAGTGGTGGAGTCATGATATACATTAAAGAGGACATCTCTTTTGGTTGCTGTAAACTTTTGTCTTGCGCAGAATTTGATGCCATTTCATGTTACTTTACAGACAACTCTAATCCAAAAATTGGACTCGCATGTGTCTATCGACCTCCTAACATTTGTGATAAAAATGAAAGGCTATTTGACTTTCTGAATTTTTGTTTCGGACATGATATATCTGAATACTGTGTTGTTGGTGACTTTAACTTTCTGAGTGTAAACTGGTCGACGCCTTTGGATAGTATTGACTTGCCTATTGTAGAATGGTATCAGACTAATAATTTGACGCAAGTTATCAATATGCCGACTCGCCCAGCATCAAGCAATGTTCTCGACTAAATATTTGCAACTTTGAATTTATCTGCCGTTGATGTTCATGTATTAGAACAATTTCATAACTCAGATCATTCCATGCTTGCCTGGAGATTAGATGCATCATTTCAAAATCGCAAATCACATGGAACGATCATCAATTTCTATTCCAAAGCACAATGGAGGTAACTGAGCAAAATGTTGCAAAATCATGATTGGAGTACCTTTCATAATATCAATGATGTGAACGAGCCTTGTACAAGTTTTCTTTATGCATTTGCAGATATGATAGACGTGTGTGTTCCCGAAGAAAACCAAAAGAAATTGGTGTCCAAGTTTTCGCAGCTAGGTAAGAACTGCTTATCGACGGAAGAGGTGCTGTTTTGCTCAAATCAGACTCAATCCTGATTACCACAATCAAATTGATTTTGTCATCGCAAAATTGAACCTTAATCAAAAGATACATTTGGCAAAGTTAGAGTACGAACAAAAAGTGGAAAAATGAAAAACTGGAATCCATTGGTCTTCCAAATACTTTCCATGATTCGAACAGCACTTTCAGAAACAATTGGTGAGAAATTCAATGATTATTTTGCTTCCTCTTTTGTTCCCTCGATGCTCATTTACTTTTATCTGATACATGTGCGAAACTGATGAGTTGTGATAGTGACATGATAAATCCTGTCTTCTAGCTTGATGCTATATTTGATGTGATTTCCATGCTCCCTAATTCAACCAACATGGATGCAGACGGATTATCTTACTTAATTATAAAGAAATGTGTCTTTCAACTATCACCATTATTATCAAGAATTTTAAAAGTGTCGCATGAGTCTGGAGCTTTTCCCAATGGGTGTAGAACTGTCGTGATCACTCCTGTCTTTAAATTAGGTGCAAAGAATTGTATTCAGAATTACAAACCCACTAGAATTTCAAGTGTTTGCTGCCGCATTATGGAAAGAATCCTTAGTCAAGATATTACTGACTATAGTTTCGCCAACAACATACTGTCTTCTTCACAACTCGGCTTCGTATCTAAAAGATCAACCGAAACAGCAAATCTTGACTTTTTTGTGTTCTAATGATTCAATGCCTCCGGCTTTCACGAGGTCGAAATGATATTTCAATGCGCCTTGCTCCTGGCACCACCATGAAAAATGGCTTGCCGGCTGGGAATCGAACACAGTCTTCGAATTGCTAACGCGGCATGAAGATCACCAAAACCAGCGAAGCACACCCTCCATGATCGTGTCAAGAGCAAGTAAAGCTTTCAGCGCGCATTATGAAGTTACCTTCCTGGTTTGTTTATATAACAATAGCAACCGCTTCCAGGCGACCTCGGACAATCGGAAGCATATAACAGCGTATGGCAATGCATTATGGAATTCCTACCAAGAAAAAAACATCAAACTTAAATCGAGAGTGTACAAAGGTGCATGTCTAAGAGTTTCTGTCATACGAAGCATTTTGTCATATCGTGAGAGACTCAGAACTTTGAATCACTTGAGTTAGGTTATCACGTAAGGCTCGAAGATCGCGTTATCATCTCATTTTTCTTTATAAAATTGTTCATAATCGCATTAATTTAAATGTTCATGACTTCTTTGAAATTTCAAATGAACCCAGAACTCGAGGCAACAGTCTTCGCAGATATCCAAAGCGTCATTGTCATCAATATAGACACTTTTTCGTCAGTGTTCATCTCCAAATACTGGAATCAAAGTGACTGGAATATGCTGACTGACACTGAAATTAATTCTACGTCAGTAAATGTTTTTAAGAGAGATGTCCATGAAATGTTTCAGAAGCTTGATATCTGGTAATTCTTTTGGTACATGTATATCCATGATTGTGAAATTTACTGAACGGTTGAGTACAACTGTACTACAAGCATAATGCAAACTTTGTTAAAACAGTTTTGTCACTGTCTTGCCCTCCATTTGGGCCTTGTATTTTCTTTGATGAATTGCAGATATTGTCATTCTTACAATTTTGGTTATCTTTTTTAAAAAATTGGCCGGTGCATTACACCATACAGGAAACGCGCGCAATAAAACCGATCTTATCAAAGACGAGTAAGAATCAATGATGAGTTTCTGAGGACAGCCGGCTCTCCTCAAAATTATCAAAATGTAAAGTCTCTTACAATCTTTTTTTACAACGTTATCAATATGAAATGTCCATTTCATATTTTCACACAAGGTAACGCCAAGAAAAGAAAGACTATCCACTTCCTCTACCATAATATGGCGATCAGGTAGATAAATATCTGGTGAGGTCATATCCCTCCTTGTGACAATGTTCAAGACTTTACATTTGCTGATGTTAATCGGCAAGATAGCGATGTCAGACCAGCAAAAGATGTGATCAAGCTCAGTTCTTATTTGATCATCACCAATATTGCGAACAAAATGGAGGACAGACACATCATCAACATACTTGATATAAATCGAATTGCAGTAAATGGGAGACAAGCTATCCAAAGCGAGACAGAATAGAATGGGGCCAATTACACTGCAATGAGAAGCGCCACTAGAAACAATAGACCAATTAAGCAGACGCTTGATCACCAGTACAAACTCTTTGCTTTCTATCAGAAAGAAAATTTGCTATCACGTTTATCGAAAATGTAGGAAAATCAAAACGAACGCAAGCCGACAGAATATTATGGCGACTTAATTTATCGAAAGCTTTGGAAAAATCTATGGATAGGCTACGTAGCGAACAGCACCCGAGTTAGAATCCAGAAATTCTTAAATTCTATTGTATGCCAGAACGAGCGCACAGGTTGTACCCGCTCCGGGTTGAGGGATGTACGGAAACTGGTTGACATCAATCCTCTCTTTAATGATAGGAATAATAAACATTTTTGATAGGACAGGTACAAGAGATATAGTCTTGAAACAACAAACAGTCTTGACGCCGTAGCGAACGGACGTATCTCATGCGCTCCTCGTTTAGTCATCCTATGCAGTGGTACAATATCTTGTTTATCATCGTTAATTTCTGGCATTTACCATCACAAATTACATCAATCGATTCGTCTTTACTGCCACAATCTGATTCCGAGACTATTGAATTCACAACTCAAATACCAGCATCGCAAACTCAAACTTTCGAATTTCCGAGTCATTCTCCCTTTGTTCTACCCATCGACTGCCTTCAACAGCATGTGTGTATGACGTCATCTTCTCGCATTCATTACTCACGTTCCGATCTACTACAGCTTCGCCAGGATTATCATCTCCCTCGCAAACAAAGACGTGCACTTTGGTTCCACAAACTTCTGCAGCCCAAGCGTCCTACTTTATCATGTGTCTCCCAATCAACCCTCTCTCAACAGGCGATTGCATCATCCCAAGTGAAATGTCCCAACACCGGTCTGAAATTACGCAACCCAAAACGCTCTACAATTCCTGCCCCACCGTCTATTCTACAGTTCAACGCCAGATCTCTTTTTAACAAACTCGATGACCTAACCATTAGAGTGTCTCAATTTGACCCTGAATCGTTGTGATTACTGAAACTTGGCTTAGCTCATCCATCGACGATCGCGCTGTATCACTCCCAGGCTACAAATTGGTAAGACAAGACCGTGACTATAATGGAGGCGGCGCAGCTCTATTTTTTAAATCCCATCTGAACTTTTCTGTCTTTACGTACGGTGAATTTCCTGATATCAATTCAAATGTGCTATGTTGTAGAGCTGTCGACATTAATGTTACTATTTGCGTAATCTACCACCCCTACTGGGGTAAATTACCGGCGCATTCTATCATACTAGACTATGTTCAAACCTTGATTGATAACTGTGAAACTCAACATTTTATCACTTCTGGTGATGTAAACGACTTGAGATTGCACATCAGTGAGTTTTTCTCTGTAAATGACATTCAACAACTTGTTACTACCTCAACGAGAGGCAAGAATGTCCTTGATATTATCGCTTCCAATATGCCTGTTATGTTTGATGAGCCAAAATGTGTTGCCCCTTAGGTCGCTCGGACCACAAGGGTATTTTCATTCTACCTTCAAAAGCTAATCCTGTTACGACCACCAAGATTAAAGTGCGCTCTTTTACTCCGTCTTCCTTTGCTTCTTGCAAGCAGTATCTCTCTTCGGTCAACTGACATATTCGTTGTCTGTATCTTGACGATGTTAACCACGCAATAGAAGATTTCCAAATGTTTTTGCAATTTGTGTTTATGACGTATTCCAAAGAAAAGACAGTTCGTATGAAGAGTACCGATTCCCCATGGATGACTTCAGTTTTGAAGTCTCTCTCGGACTCACGAGACAGGGCTTTGAAAAGCGGGAATTTTGGCAAATATCAGGCACTTAGAGAAAAATTTCTTCTTGCTCTTTCAAAAGCCAAACATGAATATTATTCTAACTCAAATTCATCATCTCAATCTGATATGTGGAAATCCATAAATTCACAAATTTCCAATCACAGCTCGAAAGTGAACATAGATTATCCAACTGCTCACGATCTGAATGATAAGTTTTTTCGACTTTCACTCCCCCCGACCTACCTGAATCTTACGACGATCATAGAATTTGTCCTCATTTCACACCTACCACCGAGGAAGAAGTAGTGTCTATGATAAGGCAACGTAAATCCAATTCGATTGGCGCTGTCGGTATTCCAGGCTACTTCATTAGATCCTTTGTTGACGAATTGGCAGCTCCTCTTACGATAATTTATAATCGCTGTCTTCAGTCTGGTGTATTTCCTGATTTCTGGAAGTGTGCCAACATTTTGCCTCATCCAAAAGGCAAAACTGATTATCGCCCAATCTCTATCCTCCCGTTCCTTAGTAAAGTCTTGGAAAGGCTCATAAAAGATCGTATTCTCCTCCCTTCCATGAACCATAGCCTTAATCTCCAACAATTCGGTTTTATCCCTGGTAGGAATGGTGGTTGCACGAATGCTGTGATTGCCATCAGACTGTCAATTCTTCAACACATTTCTAAAAGTTCTTCACATTATGCTAGAGTCCTTGCCGTTGATTTTCGTAAGGCCTTTGACACCGTGAGCAGCTACTCTTTTGAAGGTTCTCAGCGATAACTTTGGTTGTAATACATTTGTCCTTAAAGTTATTCGTGATTTTTTAGCTAATCGTTTTCAACGTGTCATCACTAGGAATGTTGTTACTCCATGGAAGCGTGTCACCAGTGGTGTCCCGCAAGGCTCAATCTTGGGACCACTGCTCTTTGTTACCTTGATAGATGACCTTCCACAACTACGTGGAACGAAAATCATTGCATATGCGGATGATATGACTCTGATCTATCTCAATGAGCTGAAGTGTTCTGATTGCTTTCAGAGTGATGTCGATGTTTTCACAAAGTGGGTGTTTGATAGAAAGCTTGTAGTAAATGTTGATAAAACGAAGTGTATGACTATTTCTCGAACAAACTGTAATCCCAGTGTCTCTCCTATTTATATCAATAACGCATGTATTGAAGAGGTTGAAAATTTGACAATATTGGGAGTATTTTTTTCATTTGATGCGAAATGGGATAAACAGTTTAGCGAACTGTATAATAGGTGCTGTCCGGCAATGTCAATAGTAAAACGCCTGAAATGTAATTCTAACCGCGGCAGTGTTGTTTGGCAGGCTTATACGTCTCTTGTGTATTGTCACATGTCTTTTTGCTGGCCAGCCATTTGTGATGTTTCAAAGACAAACTTGAAAAAACTTGCTCAGCTAGATCGTGTTGCCCAAAGATGGGCAAAAGTCAATGACATTCCCAGTCTGCAAAGCAGACTTGACAAGACTTGTATTCGGATTATAAAAAAGATTTCATGTGCGTAAGAAAATCATCCCTTATCGGAATTTTTTGTATTGAGAAAAAACCAAAGTGGTGTGAGACATTCACGGGTTTTACGACCTTTGAATAGGCGACTTGCTTTGTATAATAAGAGTTTTGTGAAATTTTCGATGTACTCATGATATTGTCACCCCGCCTCTGTCATTACCGCCCTTTGTAACTGACGAATAAAGTATTATTATTGTTATTATAGGCCTAAAATCGGACAAAAGCTGAGGTCTATTACATTTAGGAACAGGAATAATATTGGCTTGCTTGAAGCACATAGGAAAGTGGCTCTCAGATAAACAGCGATGGAGAAAAAATAATAGCTGGACACAGATACACAAAGCAATTACAAAAAACCCACGGAGGAATTCCATCCGGTCCACATGATTTTTTAGAAACATTACGTTGGGAAGACATTACATCATTAAGAGACAGAATCGGAGCAAGCACATACCTAAGTGAGAGGAACTCAGACAAGTCAGATAACTGATTAAAATTGGAGGAGAAAGTGAATAAGGCGAGAAGGTTCACACTGTATGCTACACACAGGGAAATTTGTCACCCACCATTCATCCTTGAGCACTCGCAAGTCTGCTGGCGAAATCAGTTTGTGCGTGCGCGCTTTAACAGGTGTTAGATAGGAATTTCTGACTGAGTTGGCAGTTGAGTTGTCATTTATTGCGCTATTTCTTTGTTATGCGGTTGAACAACAAGAAAAGTGGTGGACGGCTTTGTGCTGCATGGGGCTGCAACAACAACGAGAGAGACAAGATCTCAAGAAGTACTGGAGAACCCCTTAGATTTCACAGCTTTCCAGCTGATTCCGAAATGTAAGTATACGCATTATATTTCATTTCTAAAGATGTAGCCTATCCATCAAAATATTATAAGACAAATAAGAACTATTTTTATGTATTTCAAGAAAAACTTCATTTTGCCAGACATTAACCCATAACTTCGATACATATCTAGTCAAAAAAATGTGTATGTTGAATAAATAATGACAATTATAAATAAATTGATTTAAAACATCTTCAATAAATCTTAATTCAACAAAGAACTCGAGAAGAAGATGCGTGTGAACTTAAAAACTTAGCTGTTAGCTTATTTTAAAGCCAATGAGCACAGGGCGCAATTGTGAAGGTGATGATGGACATAATTTAATAACGATTTCCTCAACCACTTCCGACCACTTTGCTTCCGGCATTGAGAATTCGCCGAGACCATGTGATGATGTTGTGCCACCTACATGTACTACGACTGCCATTTCTGAAACATTTCTCGTAGTAGTAGCTAGAGCTAGAGCAATTTGATAGCTTTGATCTGACTGACATAGAACAATCGAAACGTTGTTAATAATATAATATAATAATAATAATTTTAATATAATTTCTATATCAGTCAGATCAAAGATCAAAGCTATCAAATTGCTCTAGCTACTGGTACAAGGTAACCCAGTACTATCTGTCGCCTATAGCTTTCATTTCTATGTTTATACATTATTATGTTTGACAATTTTTTGAGTTACTTTGAATGATTCACTTGCCTGAAGATGATCAGCAGGTGGTACTGATCGAAATATATCGCAAATTTTAAAGAGAACATATTATTAAAACAAATTATATTTTGAATATCGAACAAAACTTGGTTCTTCCCAACTCAACATAACTATGTCAAACCAAGGCATTTTCGCTTATGCGTTGGCTATGATAAAAGTTTCATGTCACGGTCTAGATATAATGGCTATACAACCTTTACGAAAGACAAATTCAAATCAGCAATTAAGTTTATTTTAGAAAATGTTTTTATAACATTTGGTGGTCAAGTTTTCCAACAGACTCGTGGCATTCCTATGGGAGGGAATTGTAGTCCTCTCTTAGCTGATCTGTTTTTACTACACTGCGAATTTGTTTATATGCAAAACTTACTGAAAAATAAGAAGATGGGACTGGCTAAACTGTTATCTAATACTTCTAGATACATCGACGACATTTGTATAATTAATCATAAACATTTTAACCAGATTATAAAGCATATTTACCCCGGTAGCTTGGAAGTGAGCAGAAGCGGTAGTAATAACAAAGAGGTTGAATACCTAGATGTTAAATTGAGCATTACTAATGATGGTTTACGAACTTCTGTGTATCATAAAGCAGACGATTTTAACTTTGCTGTTACACTCCTAACATTCCCAGAAAATACAATTCCGTACAAAGTGGGTAGCCAAGTATTTAACGGACAACTTATAAGATATGGTCGAATTTGTTCATCCCTTGATGATTTCGTGAAAAAAGCTTCTTCGACCTTCAGATTATCAGTTGCTAGAGGCTATAATCAAGATTCTTTAATCAATAATGCAGAAAGATGTTTACACAGGCATAAAGAACTACTTTTGAAATTTGGGTTGTATTCAGCTAGACAATTTTCTAAGTTCAGTTTTCTGCTAACCGAATAATCAGATTTTCTTTTTTTGCCGATTTTGACTTACACCGATTGTGACTAACCCGACTTTTGACTTTGTGGAAGCTGTACAGTTTTACTGTGCAGGGCCCCGCTCAGGTGGGTTTGAGTGTTCAGGAATAGGGGCCGAAACACGAATCCTACCTGAGTTCCTGCTGATGGCTTCCTAGCTGGTACAGGGAACGCAAAACCAGTCCTTTTATGGACTAATTTCATTATATTTTCAGTATTACATTATTCGTTTGCACTAATTTTTTTGTTGCAGTCTACTCATTTATTTTACACTAGTTTCTTGTGACTATCAATTTTATTTATTTATTCAGATTTTGATTTTTTTACCTAATAATTTTCATTTGTGCTGCTTATTTCCTTCCTTTTTCTAATTTATTTATTTATTCAATTTTTTCCTTATTATTATTTCTTTTGTTACAATTTCAATATTCCATTACAGTCGTACTTCATTAATCAATTTCAGCAGTTAATCTTTCAGAATTTATTACCCATCACTTTCCTTTTTTTCTGTATTTTAATTGTTAGCACGATCTACACTTTGATGATTTCTTGGTTAGCTTATTTTCTATATTAAGTTAGGTAACAACGTGAATAATTATCTCCTTTCCTATCTGCAGTGAAATAGGTGATTGATAGCATCTTCCGTCGTATGCAGATTACGCTTGTCATAATTGTTTGCGGATTAAGGCTAGATATGATGGGACACAGACCGGTCCTCTTGAGAGATAGATTAAATTTCATGAATAGTTAGACACCAATTGGTCCATTTATAACAAGTCTAGTTCCTTATTTCATTTTCTTCATGGAGTAGTTCCAGGTGAGACGTTATAGGTCGATTCTAGCAAGTTCAGTACCCATACTGTAGTTTCACATGCATCTTATTTTCTTTTTTCTTTTCTTCAAAATTCATTACAAATTTATTCATTACAGTTATATTTTGTACAGTAGGCTTAATCTTAGTTTATTTTATGTAGTTGTGACTGAGATTCCTAGAGGATGATGATTTTCATTTAAATACAAGGCATTTTCACAACTTTATCATTATTGTTTACTGTCTCATAAAATATCGTCTTCACAAGATTTGAATGTATCCCTATATGAATTATTAGGTCTAATTCAGACCATGCGTCTCTTCTTACTCGATTCCATTTCTCCATCGATTTAATTTCTGATTTTAGGTGAATAGGGAGGTGTGCATTCTGTAATGATATTCGCATAGTATCGACACATCGCACGGCGACATCGACAGTTACCTAAAAAACCGTCAAAAAAGACGAGTAGGATAAACTGTAGACACTATGTATCATATGAAACGACATTTTACACATCTGTTCTCTCTTTGATTGTCTGAAAATGTGAAACTTCATCACTCTCCGCTGCGTACCATGCATGAAAAATGTGCGGAGTTCTTCTTTTTCTTTGACGAAGATGAACTCGCCTATCTAGACTGCTCTCAGTCATGAAATTCCATCTTCTCGGACTGTCAAAGAAACAACAAATATCTTAAGTTTCGCTTAATACAATATATTATGTCTTTAGTCTACTATAACTAGCAAATTTTTACTCTTCTTTTTGGGACTGTCGATATTACCCGACAAAGTTTCGATAATACGAACATCATTATAGTCTACACACCATAGTTTCACCTAGAACCATCGATAAACTAACAAATTCGAGTAAGAAGAGATTAGTTGGGTATCACAGTTCATATCAAAACCTAGAAATACAGCCATGAGAGCCCGAAAACCGCTTTACTGTCGATAATGCACGATTTTACCCCAGTACTTTCCGCTTAATTAGCGAAAACATAGAAAATTGAAAACTGCAATCTGCGTCCCATTGGATTAACATGCGTTTTCTTTTATCGTGTCTGACAGACGCGTAGATTCGTAGAGGGTGTACATCATTCTGTGAAAGTTTCATTTTCGGCCTCATTGCCGCAGAAACTTGGTCTGGCTGTCGGACTATATTGCATACATAAGACCATCAATGCAACGGGAGAAATTGAAAAGGGAAGTATTAAGTCGCTTGTCTATGATCTCTGGCCCTCTTCTTTGCGTCACATCGCAATCACATTGGCAAAAATAGCGATTTTCAGCATGAAAATAATGTAGCACTTTTTATAAACTCTTGACCCATGGTCACTGCGAAATTGTCAAAAGTGTAATGAGCTCAGACTTCTGTTATAATTGTTATAATTGATATTGCAACTACAATTATTTAATTGGAATTGCAGCTATTGTTACAATTGTAATCAGTTACATTCTCTGATGAGAAATCAGTAATTGTAATCGGATCGCTTTTAGCCATGCAATTGATAAATCAATTGCAATTACGTTGCGGTAAACTTTATCTATTAAACTTTCATTTAGCACGCAATTGAAATTACTTTACTCTCCTCGTTGATACTGCGTTACATGCTTAGATGTGCATCGGTATACTACCGGCAATTTTTTTTCAAGGAACTTTACGACAAAACTTATTTCCAAAATCTAAATTAGTGCTGTTGTTCTAATATTCCCTACTCACAACCTTAATTGCTGATCAGAAATTAAATATCAGATGACTGCTATTCTTTAATTTCCCCAATCGGAAAAAAGAGAGGCAGATGAATTCTTCCAGACGCTGCAGTTCAAATAATTTAAATCAATTTAAATCTTAGCGGAAAATAGTGATGCAATTGCAGGCATAATGAAGTCTCCTAGAAGCCACGTTTCGATATCACAACTCTGCATCTTCTATTTGAATCGCAGTAGAGATGTAAGATAGAAGCACTTGGGTAAGTCTGCAATGCGCTGTAAACCGACTGTACGAGCCAATAATAAGTACGGCAATTTTTATGACCTATAAATTTGAAATATGACTTTAAACATACGAAAATATGCTCTTATATGACCGAAAGCATAATTCCCAACATAGTCCAGGAGCTAGAGCGAAGCTGTGCAGGGAACGAGGTAGTACATAAAACTTTCACGTAGCATAGTGCACCTCTAACCTACTGCAAAACTTCGCGTCTGCCGGATCAGATCATTTGCTTTTCAGAAATAGAGAGGATAACACAATCCTATGTATTTCCAGTGGTAAAATTGTGACATTTAAGGTGTTGACTCCATTTTTTCGAATTTTTGCTAATAAAAGTTACACAAATTGGTATTTTGTTGAACTGGTTATTATAGAAATCATCTACAGATCATGATCTTTCAAATGAGTTATCATTCATTGACAGAGGATGAAGTAAAGTGTACAAACAGACACTTTTCGTTAAAGTACAGGGTGGCGCACGTAAACGGCCAGATTTTACACTTTTATTACTCCCCAAATATTCATCCGATCGTCATGAAATTTCGTCTAATACTAGCTTGGAGTATAGGATTTATGATGATTATACCTGTTGTACTGAGAATTGTCAGAAAATTCTGATTCTATTGACCGAATGACATGTAGTAAAATTGACATACCAACAATGTATCTTAACATGTAAAATTTAATGATAAACTTTAATAAACTGTAGTAAAATTGACATACCAACAATGTATCTTAACATGTAAAATTTAATGATAAACTTTTCCCTTTATTTCCCCCACGTCTTTATCAATAAAGACCAAAACAAATTAAGGTAAATGTCATAGAAAACATTTATTAAATGAAAAACATAAGAAAAAGTGTTAGTAGTCATCGAACTTCTACGTGTCCTCCTCCATTCTCGAGGACGGATTCGAGTCGCTTTTGGTAGGCCAGAGCAGTTTCTCGAGACATCTCAGTTGTCACTTCTTGAAAAACTTGTATGATGCGGTTGTTCAGGTCTTGCATGGATGTTGGCCGTGTATGGTAAACCTTGGACTTGACAAAACCCCACAAAAAGAAATCAAAAGAAGCGCATTTTGCTCGTTCTGCAACCGAATAATCATCCATTCTTCTATGTTCGATTCTTTTCAGATAGTGATTTAATCGTCGAATGGTATTTTATATGACATGGAAGTAACTGAACAATATTCACTTCAAGACTGCGCACAATTCGTAGTGCAGAATACAATTCATGTTAAGTTAATTAACTTGATCTAGATTTTCGATGTCAACAAAATGAGTACATGTCATTCGGTCAATAGAATCAGAATTTTCTGACAATTCTCAGTACAACAGGTATAATCATCATAAATCCTATACTCCAAACTAGTATGAGTCGGAATTTCATGACGATCGGATGAATATTTGAGGAGTAATAAAAGTGTAAAATCCGGCGGTTTACGTGCGCCACCCTGTATATCAACAATTTTTCTGAAATTTCTATGTTACAATTTGCAGTTACACCAACGAAAAGTGTCTGTTTGTACACTTTACTTCATCCTCTGTCAATGAATGATAACTCATTTGAAAGATCATGATCTGTAGATGATTTCTATAATAACCAGTTCAACAAAATACCAATTTGTGTAACTTTTATTAGCAAAAATTCGAAAAAATGGAGTCAACACCTTAAATGTCACAATTTTACCACTGGAAATACATAGGATTGTGTTATCCTCTCTATTTCTGAAAAGCAAATGATCTGATCCGGCAGACGCGAAGTTTTGCAGTAGGTTAGAGGTGTACTGTGCTATGTGAAAGTTTTATGTACTACCTCGTTCCCTGCACAACCTCACGCTAGCTCCCGGACTAACAAAACTAAAATCAGCAAAATGATGTTGTACGAAACATCGTGCAATTAAAGAATAAGAATTTATTTTTAATATTCCTACATAGTACATTATGAAGTATTTTTCTTTGTTGTCAGGAGTCGATCTTTTGCCAATAGCTTTCCTAACAAAGAGAATGATCGCTCAACCGATGAAGTTGTTGGTTGACAGTACTTTAATATAGAGTAGAAAGATGGTCAGTTGGTCTCCTTTTCAATGTCAGTGATATTTTTTGTAAGCGTTTCTGTAACCGCTAATGCCGATTGCCGACGACTCATTGTTTCAATTGTGTGTTTCAACTTTACACTTGTGGATAGTTTGAATTGTTGACCTCCAATACCAAGAAGTTCTGCCTCCCTCTCCCTCTGCATTTTAGTATTTTACTCAATCACTGACACACTCACGCACACACGCATAATATCGGTCTGTTTCTAAATATGACCACTCAAATTCATACCGTGCGATTTCTGTTGAGTCGTCGTTATAAACGGAATGAAATGTAAAGGATGGCGGCTAATAGAAAGTAGAAATCTTCATTTCAGAAACCGAGTTAAGTTTCAGTAGAAAGTAGAAATCTTCATCATTTCAGAAACCGAGTTTTGTGTACGTTCCTTGTATAGTGTAATAGCCTACCAGTAAAAGACCAGTAAGTTTAAAATATTTACAATTCCCGACTGGTTTCGCTCTTCGTCAGGGGATGAAGTTGGTAAAAACAGAAGTCAAGAAATGAAATGCCTCTACGTATCGCAGTTCCTAGACTGTGTTGTGGTGTGTCTCATTCCCCAAATCTACTCTATAGAATTGTCGCTGACAGCCGTGTTGATGACGCACGGTGAATGATTAACTCTATACGCACTCGCATTTCTTCGTCATGGAATCCTGTGTACGCACGGCTTTCAGCAACGATATAGATTTTGCATTCAGCCGTTGATGATCTTTCTCTTCATATATCAGTCCTTCTCTCTCTCTCTCTCTCTCACTCTCTTACTCTAGTTACTACTATATTAATTGACAGCATGTCTGAACAGTTCAGGAATACTGGAGGCCGCCATTGTGCGGCTTGGGGCTGTCCGAATAGCGAAAAGTTGTCCGTATCGAGGACAACTGGTCTACCTCTACGATTTCATACATTTCCAAGTGATCTAGAAATGTAAGTATTCCATAATTCTCCGTTTGTTCGATTGTCTAAAAGAGAATCGGACGTATTCCTACTTAGGGGTGTCGTTCAGTTCGCCCGACAGTGTGCTCTATATTTTTTAATCCACGTCCACGTGGATTCGATAACTTAGATGAATTGCATACATAGCTTAAAGTGCATTCACCATAATTGAACGAACTGTCTATGTTATTTGAAACACGAGACGCGAAGCGTCTTGTGTTTTAAGTAACATAGACAGTAAGTTCAATTACATGTGGAAGCACGACAAGCTATGCGGTATTATATTTCCTGCATGATATCGAGTTCTTGCACTTGTGCAATGAGTTGCAATGATATCTCAATGCATTCAATACGCAGATTGGAACCACTTTTAAGATGCACTGATAAAAATGCAAAGAACTGCAATATCATGCTGGAAATCCGAGCACCGGCCGTTTGGATAGGGAGTCGAAAGAATCTATGTTCATTGAGCTATTTCATCCAACACTTACATGTAATTGTATTTGATTTCTATATCCTTTGAATGATTTTGATGACTGTAATTTTTAAGCTTCAATATAATTATTCATTTTCAGCATGATATTGCAGTTCTTTGCATTTCTATCAGTGCATCTTAAAAGTAGTTCTTGCATGACAATCTACGTATTGAATGCATTGAAATATTATTGCAGTTCATCTCACTAAGAACTCAATGTCATGCAGGAAATATACCGCATAACTTATCGTGCTTACACCTGTTATAGAAATTAGTGTCTACATGTACATGTACAATATGTTACTTAAGACACTCATAATGGCGGATGCACTGCAACCTATGCGGCAACAAACATTTCTGCCTTGACATCCGCTAAAAACTAATCGGAAAAGATTTTTGGCTTTTGAGTTTCTTGTGGTTTTATTCATTCTATAGTATATGCCTAGGCCAGGGATGTGGAGTCCTATCATTTTGATAGGACTCCGACTCCGGGAGTTGATAGGACTCCGACTCCGGGTGGCAAGCATATATAGCCTAGTTTTTTGAAAGAACTGGTGACCTACAGCATAGTTCATTATAGGCTTACCTGAACCTATTTTAGTGATAATTGCTGCACCAATTATCAATCATTTTCGATGAAAGTTCATCAAATGTCGCTTTTCGTTGGATGTATGCGACTCGGCTCCTTCCATGTTGCTGATGTGTGCTTCACACGTTTTTTTCTCCAGTCTCTACCAGACAGGAAAATACCCCCTTCTTCAAAAATATGACTACACTTTCGATTTCAATATTGCGCTTTAGAGGAGCCATCACACACGATTAACGTGAGTGTAAGAGGTAATGCTCTCAAATAAACTAATATTTCATTTTTGTCTCTGATGTGACCTTTGCTGCGTAAGTGTGATCGAGACTAGGAAGGCTTGTCTTCTCCACTAGTTCGCCGAGTGAAAAGACAATCCTTTTTTCACTATCACGGTTCATTCCCTCAACAATTACAAGCCTTGCATGCACTGCTGTCTCGACTGTACTTTTGTTTGACGGAGAAAGTTGACATCAAGACAGTGACAGCTATGCACGAGGATAGATAATTTGTTTGTATTTTACTTCGGGTCTAGTTATAGGCCGGAGTCCTATCATTTGATAGGACTCCGACTTCGACTCCAGCAAAAATGATAGGACTCCGACTCCGCACCCCTGGCTTAAGCATATCAAAAAATGTTTCTGTCCGCAAACAAAGCAAAACAACACTTGTTAATGAAGCACATGAAGACATGATAGACAAAAAATTGAATCGCAATCAATTTTCGATAATTTTAAACATTTTTTCTCTGGCTCTCTGTTAATCAATTTTACTTTTTGATTTGAAAACTTAGATACTATTTTTGAGAACCATTTTAATACAAATCTGACCGGCGCTTTGGATGCAAACATCATCCATCTTCAGGGTAAGTAGCTTGTGTAGATAAAACAATTTACAGATCATTAATACAGAATTTAAATATCAAAATGGCATGAATAAGCAACGTATGTGATAGACATGAATAAAGTCAACAAAAAGAAGAAGTCATGGTGAAGTATGTAAGTGAGCAAGCATTGCTAAGTCACAACAAAACCAATTGTCTCGTTAGTGCCTGATCCTGTTTGTTTAGTGTCGGTTGATATTTCTTGATTAGTAAGGCCTCTGCAATTTCTAGATCTTGTTGAGTGTGATATCTGGCCAAGATTTTAGTGTCTTTGAGAATGTTTTGGTATCCAATTTTGATTTCTGTGTGGATTTGCATGTGTTGTTTGATGGCACCATTTGACACATACATGTTGTTTGCAGCGCTGAGTAAGTGTATTTGTCGTAAATGGCAGTGCACAGTACATCGGTTTTACGACAAATACACTTACTCAGCGCTGCAAACAACATGCATGTGTCAAATGGTGCTTCAATACTAGTTTCATGGGACATCAGAACCAATTTGCTCGCCCGCACAAGCGACTGAGGATTGTCAAATGGGTCATTTCCGAATTTGCTCGTGTGCTTTGTATTACCTGACGTCTCTAGACCTGAGTCGCTCGGCAAGTAAATGGCGCTTGAGTCAAAATGGCGAGCAAATTGGTTTAAATAGTTTGTGAAGTTAGCATTAATTTAAATATTAACTTTTGATATTTTAGTGATGTTTTTTCTTATTTCCTATGATTTTTGGAATTCGAGGTGTTGACGAACAAATTCCTGGTTGGAGAATGTACCTATACCAGGGATATGTCTATATATCCCTGACCTATACATGAGTTTTGAGATGCGAGCAAATTATCGGAAAAAGTTAATGAGGAGTTAATGCTAATTTCATCGCCTTCTCATTCATGTTATCCTGTAAGATCGACTGTAGAAGGCCTAGTGTTTTTATAAAATCTGCCTTTCAAATAGCGGAAAAATGATTACTTGCCAATTTGTCATCTATCGACTTCGCTTTGGCAAATTTACCGTTCAAAATGATTCATTGAGATAACTTAAGTTTATCTGATAGTGAATAATCTACTGCTGTATACAGGCTCGAAAACAATTGCTGGAGATGTTGGTTGGTGGAGAGAAGTATTGTTTGAGTACAATTGTGCTCGATTCTCTGTCGCTATGTCTGACGATACGCAATGATGTGTGACCTTGATTTCAGAGATATAGCTCTGAAGAAGTCAAGTATACAGAGGTTTTATTCATCTTGAAAATTTTCTTGCAATGTTTGTTTCGTTTGATTTTGTTGGTCCTTCGTAGAAAATATCCTCTGGTAGAGGTTAGAATGGTAAATCTCCGGTAAAGATTGATCAGATCCTAAATATTTTCGAAATATGTAATTGATCAATATATCATGATAATATACATGCTTCATATCTAAAGCATTTAGCCGTTCAATCTATTTTCGCATCATACATTTTCCATGCATCTCATTGCTCATTCGATACATGATAATCTGAAATACGATGATTCATGCGACGGTCATTGATATAGGCTCATGCCTTTCACACAGACTTATTACGGCAGAGCTCTGTGAGGGAATATTTTTTGACACTTCGTATCAATAAAAAGTTTCATTTTGATATTTGATTCGGTATCAATGAAAATAGGAATATTTACATGATGTCGCTGGTGATTGTTATTACACCGTACTCGTACATGTAGCGCCACTCAAATATATCAGTTCGTCTATATGTACTGTACATTGTAAGCTTATTCTTGAATTATTATCTTGCCTATTTAGTATCCATGCCTCATCAGACCAGACAACCCGATCCCATTGATTTCGCCAGTGACAATGACTCATTGCCCATCTGAGACGTCTTTTTGTATGCTGATCTGATAATTCGATCTGAGAAGGCCTCTTACAGCTCTTGAAATTCGACTCAATAAGTCTTCTACGAATAGTGGACTTAGAAATAGACGAGTCTAGTGCAGCCATCTCAGTTAACGAGAGACTTGGATCAACTTTAACAAATCTCAAAATTAGGCGGTCTCTACGTTTGGATGTTTTGCGTGGACGGCCAGAGCCCTCTTTACGACAGAGTCAAAAATCATCATTAAGCCATCGATGCACATTTGTGTAAGGGACATTTAGTCGCTTGCTTGTAGCTCGCAAAGAAAACCCTAGTTCTAGCAAGGCTGACACTTTGCCTTTTGTGAATGCGATCTCGTTATTGTTCATTTGTGCTTTGTATTGTTTTCAACCGGTAAGAGATAGATTTCTAGCTGAAAGCAATCAGGAGTGCTGCCAACACCACCGCAACGAAGTCAGGAAGCTATGGAACATGAAGTCCAGTTAATCACATGTAGCAGTTACATTATTGTTGATGAATAATGGTGCTATACTGGCTCCTCTGATTGACCGATTTTTTTTAAATTTTTGTTTTGCTTGATAGCTTTTGGCTTGTAGAACAACATATTACATAACAAAAGAAACAAATGTAATTTTATAAGAGTGAGGTATGATTTTGTGTAACATTGCTAAATGAAGATCAAATTATCTACTACTTTTTTATCTATAACAGGAAAACAACTCAATATTCATGCTTGAAATTTCCAACAATGATATTAGTAAGCACAACTGACATATCTTCCAAATTTCATAGAAATTCGTTCAAGTTTGGCGGAGTTAGACAAAGTTGAAGTTAAGGCGATGTTTAAGGGTGATCCATTTTTTATGAAACAATCTGTATTAACCCACAGAATTATATTCATCTGCGCGCGCGTCAAATATTTAATTCTGTGTATAGGTTTTCCCCCCTCAAGAAGTTAACACAACAAAATCCAATGAAGTATAGTCAATTCGATTGAATAATGCCAAAATTTCTTTCATAATTGACAATCCAAGGATAGAATGACAGACCAAGTGAAGAATGTCAAACAACCTGCTCGATTGATTGATCAGAATTCAGTCCAAGTGAATAATGATCAGTTCCAGTGAATCATTGGTTATTCAAGAGAATGGCAAGCAGGCGAGCAAGAATTCGAGATGAAGACAGACACAGAATTTTTGGGGAATTCGAGAGAGGAGAAGATTATCTTGTTTTAGCGATGCAACTCAACATAAATGTGAGGACCGCTTGCGCAATCGTAAGGCATCATCAAGCCGGAGTATCAGTCAACCACAGAATTAGACAGGTCGTCTCTTCTTCCGTCTGACTAGAAGGGAAACATTGGAACATGTAACGTAAATGAAATGGCACAATCTGCTGACATAATACCACAGCAATCGAACAATGAGCAGCCAGTTCAACGATAAACATGCGAAATTGTGCTAAGTTTCAGTGACTGTTATCAACCGGATCACACAGCAAAGAGACACAGACGATGTCAAGTTCTACAGAGAAGTTTGTGAACGCTTTTTCATGCGCCTGGTAACTTTTTTAAAAATGATCGGAGGGCCCAACATTATCGAGAAAACTTTTGCGCAATGATCTGAATTCTTCGAATCTGAAGGAGTCGTGGCGGTCGGAGCATTTTGAAGGAATTCAGAGCAATCCGCAAGCGACGCACGACTATTTTTCCTATCTCTGTAAGGTATTAAAAATTTCTTTTTGCCCACTTATTAAGTTCCTGCATGTGCCATCTGTTTGAATCAGTTTGCACTTCTAGCAAAGTGATACGATTAAACAATCTAATTCTGTGCAGTCAACAGTTGCGGTGGATTTCGACACAGAAAGAGGGATGAGGAAATCATTGCCACCGCCGTAGAAATCGTCGAAGATTTCCCTGCTATGACGTTGAATCAGATCAACTATGAATTTAGACTCCGGTTGCCAAATAAATCACATATTAGTAGAACTCACTTTCAAAGGGACTCAAAAGTCAATTAATTGTAATGAAGAAGTTTTAAGATGCTCTACAACAGCGCAACACTAATGAAACAAAGCAATGGAGGTAACAGTTTGCGGAATGGTTGATGAATGATGGTGTGAATCGACAAGAGCTGGTATTTATCGACGAAACAGGTTTCAACCTACATTGTGTGAGAATTCGAGGCCGAGCCCGTCGTGGAGAGAGAGAGAGAGCAGTACACGTTGCTAATGGTCGTCATGGAGGCAATTTCACCTTGCCTCTCTCAATTTCTAACACACGAGGACTTATTTTTCACACTCTTCAAGATCGTGAAATGACTGCAGACAAATTTGTTGAATTTTCGGAAACCGCTTCTGGTCGGTCCTCCTCCGACTGTGTGATGCTGTTAGACAATGCGTCTGCACAGCGACGTACTTTGACGAACGATGTGCCTCGTCTTCAACCGCATCAAGATGTAAAAGCAATACCTCCATATTCCTCAATGTTAAACATCGTGGAGAACGAAATCACCAAATTCAAGGCATCTTTGAAACGGGAGCTGGAGGCTGCAAGACCAGAAATGATCAATAAGAGTCATCATGAACAAATGAGTCAGCTGGCCATGTTGAGTGCAATCGCTCTTAAAAGTATTCATCCAGAGATAGGAGTCAGTTGGTTCCGTCACCTTCAAAGTTACTTTTCTGTTAAAAGTTGCTCTTCAACTGTTTTCTTATGCGTGACATTTTGATGTAGACTTCTTCTTACATACAATTGTTACATTTTCTGGAAATTTGGTTTTCAATATAGCCAATCATGAGAATTAATTTGTTCCGCTATAAGATTCATTTGCATTAAATAACTGCCTTGTGAATTCACATGAAATTAAACGTCTGTTGAGTGAGAGTAGCTTGCACTTAAAATTTCTATTATGTATCTTAAAATGTCTCATTTTCACCTGCAATGTCAGTTCGTCATCAGAATTAACCATTTAGTTTCTTGGGTGGGAAAACTGCAGGGAACGAGGCCGAAAGTGAGACTTTCACAGAATGATGCACACCCTATGCCTACTACGAATCGTCACGTCTGCCGAGTTCTAGTGAGTTCCTCTTCTTGTCAGACAGAATCAAAGAAAAACACATGTAAATCCAATGGGACGCAGATTGCAGTTTTTGGCAAAAATGAATTTTGTATGTTTTCTCTGATTAAACGAAAAGAGCCCAGAGTCATAATTTTTGAATGGAATATCTTCAGGTCATTTCCTATGATGGGCATGTGGTTTTATCATGCATCTCATCGGAAATGTATATGAGAATGTGGTTGAATGTGGATAAAGTTGCTAAAAATGCTTGTGTTTGCCGACATTAGGAGGCTCGCCAAATCTGAATGTGTTTAACTTCATAGACAGAAGTGCATGAACATGAAAGAAAATGACCTGAAGACATTCCATGCCAAAAATTATGACTCTGGGCTTACTACTTTTTGTTGAATCAGAGAAAACATACAAAATTTCATTTTTGCCAAAAACTGCAATCTGCGTCCCATTGGATTTACATGTGGTTTTCTTTGATCCTGTCTGACAAGAAGAGGAACTCACTAGAACTCGGCAGACGTGACGATTCGTAGTAGGCATAGGGTGTACATCATTCTGTGAAAGTCTCACTTTCGGCCTCGTTCCCTGCAGAAACTCGTTCTGGCTGCCGGACTAAGACAAAGACAGACAAATATCTAGGCTATGTCAGTTTCTGTCGCTTGCTACCGTTGCATACAATGGCTGGGAAGGAACTATGTCCGTTCTAGACTAATAGTCCGAAACGAGTTTCTGCATGGAACGAGGCCGAAAATGAGACTTTCACAGAATGATGCACACACCATATACCATAGAAATTGACAACAATAAAACCTCTAGAATGGAAATTAAGCTTCATGCAATGCACAATAACGGCACATAAATCGCAAGCATTTTCACTTAGATACACCTGTCAACGGCTGTATCATTGGGCTAGAATCAGTCACATGAGTAAATCGAAGCTTTTAATTGGTTCTTCATGCCCCAACTTAGTTCCCCCGGATGTGCCGCGACCTTGAATCAATTTCCATTCTAGCGAACTTCAGATAAACAGTTTATTTCTATGCCATATACCTACTATGAATCGGTGCGTCTGCCAAGTTCTAGTGAGTTCCTCTTCTTGTCAGACAGGATCAAAGAAAAACACATGTAAATCCAATGGGACGCAGATTGCAGTTTTTGGCAAAAATGAAATTTTCTGTTTCCTCTTATTAAACGAAAAATACGAAGCCCTGAAGACATTCCATGTCAAACATCGTGACTCTAGAATTAATACTTTCCAGTTGATAGGCGAAAACATAGAAATTTCATTTTAACCAAAAGCTGCAGACTGCGTCCCATTGGATTCACATGTATTTTTCTCTGATCCTGTCTGAAAAGAGGAACTAACTAGAACTCGCAGGCGTGCAGATTCGCAGTAGGCTTCTTAGGGTGTACATCATTCTGTGAAAGTCTCACTTTCGGCCTCGTTCCCCGCAGAAACTCGTTCTGGCTGCTGGACTGTAATCCAGTACGCAAATGAATATATCTCCGTGGTCTGCAGCAACACGGTGACGCACAAACAATTAAGGCCGCATTACATCACGTGTTGCGCTTCGATTGTCGTATGAAACGCAAGCATCTAACCACACAAGAAGTATTAAGGTCACATCACATCACGTACGTGTTGCGTGTTTCGTTTTGAACGTCGTGTGAAACGCAAACATCTACATTGTGCGTAGAAATAGATTCTTTATCTGAAGTTGAACACAATGGAAATTGACTCAAGGTCGCGGCACATCCGGGGAATTAAGTTGGGGCATGAAGAACAAATGAAAAGCTCAGAATTGCACATGTAACTGATTCCATAACCATGTGATATGACTTGTTCTGTAACCATACAAGAAGTTACTGCACTGCAACGTCATGACAAATATGTCTATGAATAGTGTTATAAAGTATTCTTTGTCATAGTATTGATAGATCTTCCTGGTCACAACTGTCACATTCAATCAGATTGTCTCTAACATTTTTCAACTTCTGCGTTTTGACGGCTACATTCACATTTCATAATAGTCTATGCCATTTCATTCCTCTCATCGTGTTGCGTGTTCATGTACGTGTTTAAGGACTGTTTAACACATGCGAGTTATTTTGCAGTGGTGTCACGCGGGTGTTTCTTTAACATCGCAGCCAATGGAGCCTTTCACACATGTCGCGCGTTTTCATTTTGCCGCGAGTAAATCTCGCGATTTGTAGTTATTGACCTACCAATGATCTTTAACATATTTTCAAACTGAGAACATTTTTTCTGAGTTCAGCATGATGTGGCGATTAAAACACATTCCGAATTGCTAATTTTCGCTAAGTAGAACCGATTCTATCTGAAATAATATCTTCGATTTCCAAAGTGTTGATGTTGTCGACTTCGTGTAAACCTGTAGCCAATGCGCGTGCTAACGGCAATATAATAGTCATTATCACCAATTTATACTTTGACTTCGTTCCCAGCCGTCAGTGCTCGGATTTTGGATTTTGGTGATTCACACTTCAAAATGATCCCCATAATATGAAGAAGTTGATGACGCGCATGTCTTTCACCAGGTAGAGAATTATTATTATAACATGCAAGACTCGCAGAGGGACCTCCCCATGCACTATGCTTTATTAGTTGACTAGACTGGAACACTTTCAAAAGCAGCGGATATTGACAATAGCTGCAGTAGATTGTGAAAGTTGTTGCTCTTCTTATTGATACGATGAAAGTGGTCGCTTCATGAAAATTTGTTGACTTGTGCTATGAAAGTATGACGCAATCGACCACTTTCATCGATGAACTGATTGAATAGGTGACTGAGATTTCTATATCTAACAAATAAGCTTACATGCCTATCACACAGAGCAGACGGCGAGACAAAATTGCTGAAATAGGAATGCTTCATACTGAGTTTGAATATCATAGTAAGCTGTGCAACAAATTTTAGATATTCTGATAGCAAATTCCCTACTGATTTCAATAAAGGCAAAAGCAAAGACAAATGAAGCCTCCCTTCAGGGTAATTTTGGTTCAAATCCTTCTCCAATAAGACACGTCTACTTTCTATGTCTCATGCAATCGAGAGATCGAAATGGTTTGTCCGATGATTGACAGTCGCAGAAATCGAAGTCCAATGTGAAAACCCAATTCCAAATAAAAAAATTTTAGCGGGAAACATCCTTGTCCCGATTCAGGACAATCATCGAACGAATCGGGACAAGGATGTTTCTCTCCGAACTGGCTCAACATTCCGTCTTCTCCAGCCATCAGATCGACACAAACAGTATTACTGTGATTGATAGGGAGTCAAGTGGAGAAAGCACATTGTGAAAGAGGCTTTATTGTCACGTCGTTTGGACATATCTAATCGAGTGAAACACACATTGAGTAAGGCTTGGCAATTTTGACTTTATCCTTTTCTTGTTTCTGGCTTTCTTACTTTATTTAAGCACACAACTGTGGTTTTCTTTCTGCATTTTATTACGATTTATTATCAACTTACTGTTAGCATTATATTAGTTCCGATAAAGAACGGTATCATAAATACAATAAGTATTATAAAGCACTTATTCAACAGAAAAAAGATGAGTATAACAGAAATATAATTGAGAACTGCAAAAGTGACTCCAGAGCTTCCTGGAAATTTATTAATAAACTATTAGGAAAGTCGTCAGACAGACCAATGATTCGAATACTAAATAACAACGAAATGATAACCAACACGACTAGAATTTGTAACTCTTTTAATTCCCATTTTAACGAAGTTGGGAAACTGTATGGAACTCAACCTAGCAAAAGAAACGATTTCGCAGAATATTTGGGGAAGCGCATAGACAAGTCCTTTTTCTTTAGAGAAATAGAGTCAAAAGAAATAAAAGACATACTAATTAAAATGAATGATAAAAAAGCTACAAATGACAAAATACCATTGAAAATCTTTAAACTATGTCCGGACCATGTGATCGATAGACTTACTTACATTTTAAACAAAATAGTACGTGATGGTAACATGCCAACTATTTTAAAAACCTCCAAAATTATATCAGTCTATAAAAAAGGATCAAGATTGGACATAAACAATTACAGACCAATCTCTTTACTTAGCTACGTAGACAAGATTCTCGAAAAGGTTATACACTCCAGATTATACAGTTATTTAGATAAAATAGAGTTTCTCAGTCCAAATCAATTCGGTTTCAGAGAACATCACTCAACAGAGCTATCACTACTTTCCGTCATGAATAGAATATATACAGTAGTAGAAGCTAAAGAATTCATAATGTTATTATCAGTAGATTTTCGGAAGGCCTTTGAAATAATAAGACATGACATACTAATAGAGAAGTTAGAGCATATAGGAATAAGGGGATTTACCTTAGACTGAAAAGCTGGCTTAGACTAAAAAGCTGAACAAGAAGATAAAGAAAAGCCTGCGTAAAGACAAGAAAACCTGGCTAGAACGACAGTGCGCTGAAATCGACGAGTTCGATAGAATGCATAAAGGCAAAGCACTTTTTCGAAAAATCTCCGCACTTACTGAACCAGCAGCTACTGAAAAACAAAGTGTAATCAATGACTCCACAGGTCTAACCCTCATAGAACCCAACCAGGTTCTAAAGCGTTGGGAAGAATACGCTAAGCAGCTTTTCGGTTCAACTTCATCGGTTTTTCATCAGGAGCTGGTTACTACGCCTCCAGCAAAAAAGGAGCCTGTTCCGCTGCTTACAGAAGTCCAGAACGCGGTAAAGAAACTGAAAATGGGCAAGACTGCAGGTTGTGACAATGTGCCTGCGGAACTCGTCAAGTTCGCTGGAGACTTTGCCACAAAAAGTCTTCACAAGCTTTGCGTGAGGATTTGGGAAACGGAACGTTGGCCAGACGATTGGAAAGAGCAAGAATTCGTATTACTGCACAAGACTGGCAATCCCAAAGAGTGTGGCAATTATCGCACCATTGCGCTTATATCGCATGCTAGCAAAGTCCTCCTCAATATACTGCTGGACCGCCTGCGCATGAAGATCGAACAGGAACTCCCAGATGAACAAGCAGGATTTCGAATTGGCAGAGGCACCGCAAACATGTTGGCAACCCTACAAGTCATTATTGAAAAGTTTAATGACATGTCATGTGGAGCGGTTATAACTTTCATTGATTATTCCAAGGCTTTTGACAGCGTGAGCCACGGTCAGCTCTGGGATATCATGTCTACTTTTGGATTCCCTGATCACCTCGTCAACCTGATAAAGTCCCTCTACTGCAATCAGCAAGGAGTTATTCGTTGGAACGGAGACCGAACCAAGCAATTTCCAATCAAAAAGGGTGTGCGTCAAGGATGTATTCTATCACCGCATCTTTTCAGTTTGTATACTTAGCAAATCATGAGAGAAACCGATTTTACGAACGCTGGCATAAATATCGGAGGCAGACAAATAAGCAATGTCAGGTATGCCGATGACACAGCTTTGATAGCCAAGAACATGAGTGAAATGCAGGAGATGGTTGACCAGGTAAATGCTTCAGGAATTGAGAGGTCGCTCAAGCTAAATGCAAGGAAGACAAAAGTAATGCGAGTCGGTTCAACACTTGACGAAGATAGCACAATCACAGTTGGGGCTGAGACTGTTGCAGAGGTCGATCGCTTCAAATATCTTGGCTCTATCAAGAAAAATGATGGAAGTTGCACAGAAGACGTCCGTGTGAGAATAGCTATGGCTAAGGCGAAGATGACCAGACTGAACAAGCTATGGGCAGATAGGGCACTACCAACAAAGCTCAAGATGAAATTAGTGATGACGCTTGTGTGGCCAATTCTATCATATGGAGCGGAAGGATGGACGCTGAAAACTACAGACGAGAAACACATCGAAGCTGCCGAAATGTGGTTCTGGAGGAGAATGTTGCGCATAAATTACAGAGAGCACCGAACGAATGCCAGCATCTTCGAGCAACTGGCCACTACCCCTATGTTACTTCGACACATTCGGAAAAGGAAACTCTCCTTCTACGGTCATCAGTGCAGGGAGGGAGGATGCCTTTTAACGAGAACTGTCCTGCAAGGCAACATGGAGGGCAACCGGCGCAGAGGAAGGCCCAGGACGCAGTATGTCAACAACATCATGAAATGGACCGGACTCAACATGTACGAATTGAACTGCGCAACGCGTGAGCGAAAACTGTGGCGTGCCATCTCCAATGGGTCGGCCGAAGTTCAGCAATGAATATGCCGCTTAAAGTAAAGTAAAAGTAACCTTAGACTGGTTCAAGTCGTATTTAAACAGCAGAAGTCATCAGACTGTAGTAAATGGTGTTCTCTCAGAAGCATTATATACCAAAACAGGAGTACCTGAAGGTTCAACTTTAGGTCCTCTTCTATTTCTTATCTACATTAATGATATGCATAACATTTTCCCCAAAGACGAATTGAATATATTTGCTGATGACACCACTCTTATACTTAAGAGCAGAAGCCTAGAAAGTCTCTTTTCCACGGCAAAAAGCAGATTAGACTCACTGGAAAAATTCAGTAAGGCAAATGGCATCCTTCTTAATGATAGCAAGACGGAATATATGATAATTCATCCCCATCGCTCTAAAGAAATAGACCAGGATTTGTACCAAAACCAAACAAAGATTAATAGAGTAAATTGCTTAAAACTATTGGGTGTACATATAGACATGAATTTGAGTTTCACTTCACATGCAAATACGATACTTAATACCAAATTAAGAAAATTCTTACCTATATTTTACAACTTAAGACGATGCCTTCCACTAGAATGTCTATTAAAGATATATTTTGCCAATATACATTGTATATTAAACTATTGCATTCTTATCTTTCACCAAGGAAGACGAAGTAACATAATTAAACTAGAAAAACTTCAAAGGAGATTACTTAAAGTTATATTTAGAGTTAAGGCCAATGAAGTAGATTCACACATGACGAAACATAGAATATTAACGGTCAGCGATATGTATCGCTACAAAATGCTGAGTCTCTGCTATAAGATGATTTATAAGGTCGATGATTTACCGCATTTTCTTGGAAACATCCATAAACCCCAGAGTGGCAGCTCATAAAGAAATAAAGTTAACCTCCGGATACCATTTCATAGGACAAGCTTAGGGCAACGTAGTATTGACTTTGCCTCAGCGATTGAATGGAATTTACTTCCTCGTAGCATTAAATAAATAAGAGAATATGATAAGTTCCAAAAAAAGCTTAAACAAATACTAGTCAGCAAATACTAACAGAAACGAAAGTTGCAATATCTGAGGTAACTAAGAGAGATGATAGTGTGCGAATGGAAAATATCAAATGCTATTCCAACCCTGATATTGTATCCCGGACATTGGCATATAATAGCCCAAGTATGTGATTTGTAAGTATATGTGTATGTGGACTTTCATGTATGTATCTTGTATGACGATCACTGACCTGTTGTTTGGCTGTACATACCTTGTGTGAGAGTATCTAGGATATATGTTTATATGTATAATGTAAATGATTTTGATGTGTGAGTAATTTTAATCTGAACTTTTGTTAGCGGGGCTAGGTTCCTACTGTCCCACAGTGCTCTGGCCCCGCCCACCTCTACATTTATCTGTATTTGTATTATATTTAGTATTTTGTAAAAGTAATAAATGTATATATCTGTATTTATCTACGAGTATATGTAAATGTAACGATCCTTGTACAGATTTTGTATTGGTGGAAAATATATTTCTATTTCTAGTAGTCTGGTCTTTCGTATCCACATGTACATAGAACTTTATCATCATAGCTTTGTCCGTCGCTGTGAAATGTTACAATTAATGCCAATGTCTCTTTTCACTAGCCTGACGATGGACAGCCGTGGTGTTTGAAAGTGCTTGCACGAATAAAATTCGATTGACAAACATACAGTTTTGACGGGATTCCTAAATGGAAAGAAATTTTGATTTATGTGCCTGTGTGTTTCCTTCAGATGAGGCATTCGAATATAAATTGTTGGTTTATTTTCTATGTTATTGTTGATTATGTTCTTCAACGCATTACTGTGATTAATGGGCATATTGTTGCGCAGAAATGTGTTGATGTTATTGATGGGGATAAATGTTGTTGACAAAGCGTGTCCTCATCACTTCAATGCATTCTATAACTGAACAAGCGCCTCTGGCTTTCCGCAGAAAAAAAATACGTTGGAATTACCCTTTTTGCCCAACGCTTTGAAGACCTTCAATAAAAAAAGATCTTTTTTTAGAGGCGTTTGTTCAGCTATTGAAATTCTCACGGAATGGCCGCAAAATCGCTTAAGCGACTATTCAATGCATTCATTTATTTGTGAGGAACAGCTTCTGCGAAAGAAGTATGTGGTGATGTTTCTTTATATATAATCATCTTTTTTCTCTTTAAAAGATAAATTGAATTTCAAACTAAAAAGAAAGCAATTGTACGTTAACGTTGCATCTGTTTGTGATTTTTTGCTTTCTAAAAAGTACTCACATGAATTTTTGCACATCGATGTCTACATTCTGACATTTGAATAGAGATTGCAGATGGCCAGCCCGTCTGAGTATTGAACAAAGGAATTTTCTCAAACTTGAAAATTTAATTTCCAAATTCCTTGGTGGCCATAGACGTTCCTTTCGCCCTACAGTGACTGCTCATTACGGCTCGGAATGGCCCAAGCTAGCATATTTTGAAGAAGGAAAATGTCGCTTTTTAGAAAAAAATTGATAATTGAATCGTTAAACGATCCATCGCACAAGGCTCTTTTTCATAAAATCATGCTCCATACTAGCTTGTGGCAAACATATCGGTGTGAGGTGCCAGAGGAATGCAGAACAGGCTGCTTTGCGCATATTTCTCCTGGCTTTATTGTATGGCTGATAGTGACAAAACATTGCACAAATGCACAACAGCAATTCGCCTGCGCAAAGGTGTGTTTAATAATCTTTATTAGCATCATTCCAAGATAAAACGTAGGCCATCAGAAATAAAAGCAAAAGTTACGTGCTATTGGGGCAGCGATTGTGTAAATCGAGGTATGTTACAAAACATTGCACAAATGCACAACAGCAATTCGCCTGCGCAAAGGTGTGTTTAATAATCTTTATTAGCATCATTCCAAGATAAAACGTAGGCCATCAGAAATAAAAGCAAAAGTTACGTGCTATTGGGGCAGCGATTGTGTAAATCGAGGTATGTTAACGAAATATGCTTCACACATTAGCGAGGTTACTTGTAGCTTGGATATTGCTGTAACCATAATCTCTTATTTCAAAATGAGTCTATGATTTCCCATTGAAGTAAAACATTTCGCTTGATTAAACGACCAAAATTCACTGCTCATCTCACGTGAAAAAATGAAAGAAAATTTTAATTTCTCAAGTTGGCAATTTATCACCTGATAGATATTGACTTACAATATACAGTGCAAAAAATAGTGTGACGAGTATAGTCTTTGCTGAAGCTTTGGTGGCCAGTTATCCCGCGGCTTCCCCTATGCTGATTGTCTTTTTTATTTGAGTGTATTATGAGTACATGTTAACTGTATCATCTTTTTTTCAGTGTTGAAAAATGGAAAGAACGGCTGCATTTGAAGGAGCAAGGAAAAAATTTTCCATTGGATGACTTGAAACGATTGTACAAAGTTTGTAGCGACCATTTTGAAGCCATACATTACAATTGTCCAGAGCAACGCTATATGCGTCATACCAGACTTGTCTGGAATGCGGTGCCGACGATAGTTGACAGTCCGGGGATTCAGCGTGTTCCACAATGTAGCAATCAAATTACTGTCACACTTGTTCCACCAGTAATTTTTGCAGTGAACGAACAATCTCAACCATCCCCTGAAGCCGAATTAGCTGAAACGGTAATGTTTGTTTAGCGTTCTTATGTTGTTTTATTCCTTTTTTTTACATAAGAACGCCATCCACAGAGTGACACCATCATTCCTTGAACCGCACTAATTACTTCCAGGGGCACTTCTGTGAGTAATAGCAAGAAACTATTCAATAATGAAACATAATTTTTCAAGCATCATATTTTACTTTCTGCGTTTCGTCCTACAAGGCCCTTGATCACTCTCGTAGGGCGATGCACAGTGTCTGTGGCTGCCAAGGAATTTTCGTGATTAATTTGTTCAAGTATGAGGAGATTTTTCTATTCTATGCCCATGCGAACTGGCACTCTCCAATCTTCATGATTATCAGTTATGCTGAATTGTGTACAAGGATATCTATGGAAAAGCGGAATACTCAAAGAATTCAATTAATAGTTTTTTTTGAAATTATCTTCGAAAAAATAACAACGAGAAAGTAGTCATTTTTCAATATAATGTCTAGACGCCTCGCTTGTCAGACAAACATCTTCAGTGGAATGGCAGAATCGGGTTATGGAGTACACTTCAAACTTGACATACAACAGTTGTCAAGTCAATAGGCGGAAAAAAGAAGTACATGTAATACAACTTGTAGTGCTCATCGAAGAGCAGATGCTAAGATGTTGGGAGTCATGTTAACCACTTATCAACCTTGCGACACTAAATTACGTTGCAAGAAGGGCGGATTACATTGATAAACAACATTTCGTACATTAGGAGGTGAAATCTACTTTTGCAGTATTTTAAAACTCTGAAGTTTTCCATGTTAACACGATTAACAGCATTTTGGCGATGCAAGCCGATGGCCGAATACTTAAACTATTTGTCACGCTCAAAATCAGCATTTTGAGCAAACCGAGGACGTTTTGTCCTCCTATATGCTCGAGTGTTTCTGAAATTTTCAAGTCAGTAATACTACAAATCGGACTTTACAACTTCGTATCTATGCTGAACTATGTTTCTATGACAAGTCATAAAAGGACATTGTTTATACTCGGAAGCACATTAGGTGCGGAGCCTTTCTTCCATGTGGCCGAGTTGTTATTTATCATACTCTCAGTCTATTTGTGCTGAGTATTTAGCAAGAATGCAGAGTGTTCCTTTTTAAAAGTCTTAGGTTTGACCCGACCAAGGCTTGAACCAAGGTCTCCCGGACGCAAAGCGAACACTTCCACAAGGCCACATCAACGGTTAGTTACTCCGCTGGTATCCACATTCATCGTCGCATGCTAACGTTAGAGCCCCACTCCTTGAATCAATTATTTCATTTGTTTTATTCATTACATTAAGTTTCGCAGCTCGATGGATTTTCATAGTAATACCTACAAGTACGTCATTGCCAAAACACAATTTTGTTCGTCTCCCCGGGCTTTTTATTGCAAGAAGTTAAGATAAAAACAAGTAGGCTATTTACAATAAAACCGACGTTTCGTCTCTCTAAGACATAGTCATGGTACTGGTGAAAACAAGAAAAAGAAATTTCAGTCTTTATATACAACGATTGATGTTCATCATCTCGTGTTTCCTATTCAATTCGAGCTTTAAGAAATCAATACTGTTCGCTTCAGAAATTCTAGTGCGTACAGGATCGGTCTGACTGTCAAGAAAATCAACGTTAAAATCAGTAATGGTCATCAAAGAATTAGAATGATCAACAAGAACATGATTAGCTAGAGCGTTCGAATCGTCGAGATTAGTAATAGCTCTGCGATGCTCATGATAGCGCGTAGAGAAGGGGCGGTTAGTCGAACCAATATATTCTTTACTACAAATGCTGCAAGAAAACCTATAAACAACATAGCGCATCCTACAGTTCATATTATCGGGTAGGCTCTTACAAATAATGCAACTACAAGCCTTGGAATTATTGTAATTCGAAAAATATTTTCCTAATTGCTTTCCTGGTTTATTGACAATCTTGATAGGTAGACTAAACTTCTTACTAAGGTGTTTCAGTTTACGAGAACAACGATCACTAACAAAATTCAATTTTAGGAAGACCGAATTATCTTTAGTCTTGCGATCTGTGTTTTTGGTGATTTTTCTAGTAGGCCTATTAATGGATTTAAATCCATTACTAATCAAAATGGTATTGAGCTTGCTATTACTTTCTTCAAGGTTAACATCATTCGAGCACCTATCGCTAACATACCTAAAGCTATTCTTAACAAAATTACTCTTAACAAAAGAAGGCACCCAACTGCTAGCCTTCAAACTAATGCCAGAATGGCAAGCTTTTTTGTACCAAGTATAATTTACAGCCTCCGAAACAGAGATACTGATATCCAAGAAGTTCAAAGTATTATTTGCCGGAGCTTCTAAAGTAAAGACAATATAATCATTGACACCGTAAAAATTATTAGGATGTTAGTAAAAGTCTCCGAATTTTTAGGAAACGGACCGATAATAACATCGTCAATGTGCCGGTAATAAATAGAAGGTTTAATACCATACTCCAAACCAAGACGATTCAATGCCATAGTTTCAATATGATGCATGTAGATTATCGCGAAAGCTGGCGCAAAGTGTGCACCCATGGGGCAACCATGAATTTGCAAGAAAGTTTTATTATTGTACTCAATTTCGTAATTAAAACAGACGAATCTTAGAAATTCTGATAAGTCGCTAGACGCAAAGCCGTAAGAATTGATTTTACTCCAATTACCTTCAGCAAATTGTGTGACAACGTTTATGCCCTCGTTCAGTGGGCATTATATAAATTATATTCATGGCATTATATTCAGTGGCTATTATATAAATTCTTAACGTCTAGAGAAATTAAAGTGAGTGGATCACTACTATTGAAACTTAACGTTTTTAGCGACTCGATCAAGGTGAGAGTACTATTGATATTAGCTGGGACAAAGTCTATCAATTGACCTAAAAGTTGACTTAGCAACCAATCGATTTTTTCAGTAGGAGTTGAAATAGCAGAGGCAATTGGCCGCAGAGGATAACCATCATCCACCTGATCCTTGTGGTCTTTGACAGTACAATAAAACCTAGCTGGTACCTACAAAATACCTACAAGATTATTTACGAATAGGACATGCTGAATTCTGTAGGCATTCGCTTTATGGTAGGCAACTAATTTTGAAAAGCAGTAGTAGGAATAAAAATTGTTTTGTTGTGCTTTTTAGTTTACATTAGGACTGTTGTATACTATGCAAAGAAGCAAATAAGTGATCGCATGTCCTTACCTTACGTGACATACTTGTACAATTAAATGCTTGCGGCAATGTGCAAAGGTAATTTGATTGTTAATTAAGAATGATGATTTGTATTCAAAAATCTACATGTATATAAGTAATAAAAAGAGAATAGGCCCTGCCAATTGCGGAAGCCAAACTTTGTGTTATAAATTATCGTTTAATATGACCTTATTGGTAATATGATAATAACTAATATGACCTTCTTTCTTCGAAAAAAGCTGATTAGTGCGGACAGTAGCCTAGTGCGGACAGTGTACGATAATGCCATTAAAGCACGAAATGCATTGGTGTAGTGGCGTGTAGTGGTATACAAATAAAATCCAGCTAGAATACTTGAAAGAAAAGTTGACTTTGCAAAAATCACATATCCTCATTCGGTTGGGTTCCTTCATACATGTAGTCTGCTTTGTGCGTTTACAAGCCTACTGCAGAGTGGTTTGTTGCGTAATGAAATATGCTCAACAGGGCATCGAACGCAATGTGACTTAGCATGAAGTCGCACAGTTGAATATTATTTACTTTCGCTCATGCAGATAATTTATGCCGGTATTCATTATAAAAAGAACATGATTCGAATATGAATTTGTGTGCCATCATATTCCTAATTCTAGTTAATGATTTTGGAAATTCCAAAGAGGTTCCCTTAAACTAAGAAGCAGCTTTAGAGGTCAGAGTCGGAGTAGGCCGTTTTCACATTGCTGATTCAAATAATGTCAGCGGACTATTTTATGTGTGAGAAGCAGTGGTTGCGCACCACGTATTGCCCACCACTGCATTTGCTTTATTTCTTTAAAAGTACTGCCAGGCTAAAAGTATTAACAGGCTGTATGACTTTTTGATTAGAGTGAAATTCTTAATGGGAACTACAAAGTGATGTATTTTAGGTTTGAAAGAAATGTTGTGCATTATTAGCATCATCATGAGAAACAACCAGCACATGAACACCGGATGACCGCTGTCAGGTGCGGAGAGTCACAATACTCCGGTAATAATTGCGGATATAATTAAATTTATTCTTTTGAAAGCAGCAGCGTTCATTTTGTCACCGGAGTGATAGTGCGAAATGAGATTTCTAAATCTGACATTTTTAATCCGAGAGTTTAAAATCATAAAGATGGTCACCTATGGAGAAACATAATTCATCAATATTTTTAATGAAATTCCCGTTCTGTGATTAAATCAATTTTTAAGATTATCAGGTTTACAAGGACTTAACGATCAACTCAATTTATTTCAAAGAGCAATGAAAGATCTGGTCCCTTTCAATAGTATTTGGAGCACTATGAGATTTCACATGTTAGGTTTCATTAGTATGCTTATTTAGGTCGTGTATAGTATACATGTCGACTATATGTATACGGTACTACATGTGGTACATACAGAAGTATAGTATCGTACATATATAGTAGTGCATGGTAATATGCATGCACATACATATACACTGCATACATACATGTACATATAGAATATACATACATATATCCATTGACACCGACTTTATAGGTGTGATCACGAACATCAAGTTCGAAAAAAACATCAACAACGAGACAGCCTTTTGGACTGCTCTGGGTAAAACAATAGAAAAAGCGCCCGACCTTGATAGAAGCATTAAGTCATAAATAATAACACGTGTATTACACGTGTAAAAGTGGTGTATTTCTACACGTGTATTCATATGCAAAGATTACACTACTTGTCACTACTGTGTTGACTTGTCAGTACGCCATCATCAACACCTCAGAACAAGAAATAAACAAGAATAAATATAGATAATCAGACACCACAATTGACCTCACGATGAAGAGACATGAAGCAAGGTAAAGCAAAATAAAACGCATTCAAGGCAAGCTGAATAGGGAAATGAAAAAAGTGTGTTCGTTGTATCTAAGCAACATTTGAAAATTGATTTTTTAAGAAGCATGCCTTGCTGCGTTTCTGATTATTTATATCTTTATTCTTTTGACAAGGCGGGTATTGGTGAAGCAATTAATACAAAGGTAAATTCTTCAAAAATTACCATCGCACCTGATCGATCTGAAAGGATGCTTGCTGGTTTAATGCTATCTTAAACACATCTTATTGCGGCTGCATCCCTGTAGTTTTTATTCATTTCATATCTTAGAATATCTTGTGAATATCTCTTCATGTGCCTATACTTGACTAGTGACTCTACAGAACCATTCCGATTGTCCTCTTCTATGATTTTATTAGCATTAAGAGCAGCTACAATGAGCTAAATATTTCTCTGCCATTTTCTGATTACACATGTATCATTATCATTTTTCATTGACTTTGACAAACGCAAACATTCATTATGTAATGCACAACCAATATGAGGCCTTTAACTTTATGTTTTTCCTTACCTGGGAGGGAAAACAAACAATTCCGAAGATTCATTCGTCGAGTTATGTTCGAGTTATTCGATCGCAATGTTGATAACCGGCGGGGCTATTGAATGGGAGAATCACACGGTTGATGTGGTACTTTTCGAATAACAGATGCTGTTTCAGCATCCGAATCGGAAAATGAGAGCCGAATATGACGAGCAGGTTAGGACTACCAGTTGCCGCACTGGCAATCTGTCGCAGAAATGAAAGGTCGTTCATAGCAATATCGATTCCCTTCGCAGTCTTTCCCGTTGCAGCCTCTGTTTCTCGGAGAGCGATCAACTGACCCCATCGAAAAATTCCATTTACTTAGCGCAAAAAATTAAGTGCAAAATTTCTTGTTACGGCAGTGACTCAAATCTATGGTTTTAGCAATCAATGCCTGAACTTAGATTCTTTCTCATTCTGCTTCTTTTCAGTTTTCACTCTTACGTCACTTATCATAAATGCACTTCAATCCATTCAATAAATGTTGCTTCGTGATTGTCGCATATGGACGCATTTGAACTTGAATTTTAATTCTGAAAGATCTGTATGTATTGCCAAGAAGTATGTATGGGATAAAATAATAAGTAATGTCATCAAGTTCTTAACCAGATCGCTGCTAATTATTCTGAAGAGGCGGTTTTGACAATATTTGTACACTAGAGCAGAGAACATAGCAATGATAATAATACAAACAATGTTTTATTTGGTCAGTGCGAAGGCGGTTCGACACGAAAATAACAAAAAAGCGCATGGCTCATGTGACACGAGGAAATTTTACAAAGGAGCTGATATAGATCGCCAATTTTCGTTGAGATGCATGAAGTTTGCGGGATTTTCGTACGGTACGTTGTCTCTCTAAATAAAGAAATGAAAAAGTGGGTGCTGTCCATAGTTGTTTCCTATTAGATTCACCAAATAGTTGCAGCTCTCATCCAACGTATCTCGTAGACTTTCGTCTCTGTCGACGGAGCACAACCTTGTAACAGCTTTTTTAAAGGTGTAGTTCGGTCAATTACAGAAACGAATTTTATTCCTGAATACTGAAGTATTCAATCACAATGACGATTTCTTATCACTGTCACATTAAGGTTTTCAATCCCGAGATCTTTGGATTGTCGTATTTCTACGGGATTCAGAATCCCGGCATTCGCTGACATCTGTTTTTAGGCTGTTAGGCTGTATGAAAATGAAGCAACAATGAAGAAACGTAAATTCATTGTTGCAAATTGCAAAATATTGTTGTATTTGAAAAATTTTCCACGCGATGTTCTCATAATTACATGTAAGTGTGTATTACTTAGACACTATTCATACATTTTTATCATAAACTAGAATTAATTTTAGCGTAACTTTGTGCAGTATACCAAAAATTATTTACTTTCATTGACATCAAAAAACTGCATCGTTCAGGCAGTCGAGAGAAAGAAAGTGAGAGCGTGATGCATACAAGCGTACTAGTATTTAATGAATTTTTGAAGCGATTATTATACAACATCGGGCTTTTGCCAGACGTCACAAAATTCGCGGGACTTCATTTCGATTTGGAAATCACATACCAGGTTTTAATGCGACAACGTGTATTGTGTGCAATAACCAGATCTACTTATTATCTTATCTGCATGTGAAAAGAAAACTTATTATGTCATACTAAGTCTATTAAAGTCATGGACAATTAGGCACATGTCTATCTGATATCATGACTTGTATTGTGCAGTGTATTGTTCAAAATACTCATTTAAGTTTTCAAAACAACGCCTAGTATTGTTCAGCCTACGCTAGCCTAAGCATACTATCAGTAAATGCGTTAAGCTTGTTTATCCTTCTGGATCAATCCCAGGATCAGAAAAAGTCGGGATTTTGAAAGCCCTATATCACACTCATCTGCTCGCTAGTTTGCCTGCAAATTCATGTCAAAGATTCATGATAACGTCATAGCTGCCGATTCCTGCGTACTGAGAAGCAGAGCGCAGTGCACTAGACATGGAAGTTCGCTGTTGTTGGCTGATAGAGGAACCCTGCAGTATGCAAGCAAGCAAATCTCTGAGTGCACCTAAGGTAGGCCCTAACTGGATTATTCTTGAATGAGATGAGATGTTTCCGATGATAACAAAATGAAGCGCATGTGGCTGATCACGATTCAACACACTAACGGTTACGAGAGTCAAAATACGACAAATAATTGTTCGCTGTATATTTGCTGTCAGATTCTGAAATTTTTGAAGCAGTTGTGATGGCCAATGCATTTGAAGATAAAGATAGTCGGCCAATTCACTAATCCAAATTTGTCGGTGATTCGTTGTCAGGGTTGATTCGTAAACGCATTTTTATAGCCACGAAACAGGCTTACCTGTGTTCACTTATGCTACTAGGCGTGTTCCTGTGCGTTCTTTAAAAGACCCGGTTCCCTTTCTGAAAAGGTCACATGTTATTTATAATTTTACCTGTGACTGCGGATGCAGTTGCATCGGCCGAACAGATAGGAACCTTGGTGTTAGAATTAAAGAACATTTACCTCGTTGGCTTCTTGCATGTAATTCATCTACTCGTAATCTATCCTCATCTATTTGTAGACACGCAGTTCAATGTGATTCATTTGTTGGTAATACGTTTTCATCATATTTTTCGATTTTGTGTTCTTCCAGTCAAAATGGTAAATTGCGTATTCTGGAAGCTTTGTTCATTCTTGGACGCAAGCCTGGACTTTGTGTCCAGAAAGAGTTCATCTACACCCTGCTGTTACCGTGGTGATTGACAGTTAATTAGTACCGTTTTAAGTTGTGTTCCCAGTTTTCCCTAGTTGTTGCATTTCATTTCACTTGATCGTTGCACATGAATAGAGACCACGAAAGCGCTCGTGCATTACTTTCATATTACATTGTTTTTATTTTGGTGTTCATTGTTATTGGGTATTGTTTTGGATTAATGAATTAGGCGACTATCTTTTTCTTCAGATTCTGAAATGTGCATTCGCTGTATCAGAAATTAGAAATATAGGATTGCTACAAGAAATATGCAGGTACTGCAAATCAACACAAAAAGTAATTACCTGGAACATCAAACGTTTGACGAACTGGAGAAGCTTGACTCTCTTTACTTTCTGAAGAGTCATGCATTCACATGGTAGCTATAGAAATCCATATCCATTTCATCTGAAGAAATCTGAAGTGCGTCACGAGAATTAGCTGATAGCACTAACTCAAATTTGACCCGACGATACTTCTATTCTCCCCCCCCCCATTTTCAACTTTTCCAAATTCATCAAATTTCGTCAAACTTGGTTGGTCACATTGGATTTAGAATAGACTTCATTTGTCATTGAGTGATAGTACAACACCACTGAGAAGTTTTACTTGAACCCTGGGATGAAGGATTGGTCCTTTGGATACTCAATTAGAATACAAGATACGACTGTGATTATGAACTTCGTGGAATTGTTGTTTACAGACAATGACGAACAGACTGCTGTCTACTTCTGAGACTGTAAATCCTCTACAAGTTCATTTTACACACTCAACACTTTTCCGACAGTAATGAGACTGCACTTAGGAGAAAGAGAAGATCGTGCATCGAGAGACGATGCAACAGAGTTGGAAAAGTCGGAATTGGAATTAATTCCGATCGGGAATTAATTCCATATTTCTTCGGAATTGGAATTGACGATATTTAAATCTACTGGAATTGGAATTGACCTTGATAAACCTCAATTCCACTTTTTCGATAGACCTGTGATAAATCTATTTGCACAAAAATTGAAATCACAGTACTCGGCCGTTGTGTTAACTGCACGCAGAGATAAGAGAGAGATAGATCGACAGAGGTAGCTTTATTCTATTGTTGAATAAAAGGTGTTTTTTGTGACTTCGATGGGCCTACTGCCCCCGGACAATGTAAATCCAGCGATTAAGCAGACAATGAAAAGACAACCATCTTTGTTCAATCTGTTATTTAGTTATTTATCAAGTAAGATAATTAAATTAATCAAAATAAAGCAATTGTTGAAGTTAGTTCTTGATAGGATAAGCACAAAAATTGGAGATTAACTTAATTGTTGTACACACGAAAAACAATTGGTTTGGAAAGAGGAAAATTAACGCTTCATTAAAGGGCAGCAACCCTGTCTGTTCAAATCATAATACAGACAGTGTCAACAAATTATTCTAATAATTCATTATTCAATTACATGAACTATTATTCAGCTTCCAATGACAACAATTAACAATATTAATTTTTAAGACTATAGTTATGTATACGATGCGCAACGATAAAAGAAAAACTTTGCACTTACAGTTCACCTCAGTGTTGCGATTCGCGCGTGTTTACACGCGCGCGCGTTTTTTTGACAATTTGCGCGTGTAAGCGTGTTTTTTTCCATTTTTATCCATTTTGCGCGTTTTTTAAGTTTTCGACTTCTATTTTTAATTTTTGATAATAGAAAACTTTGGTTCTAAAATATTAAAATCAAGATATCAAAATTTCAAATTACATGCAGTTTCTAGATAAGCCACATGTATAGCCTATCAAAGATCATTTAGGTTCATTAACATCTCACTCAATGGATAGCCTATAGGCCCACTGCTCGTATGCATCTGCCACTTAAGGCACGTGTGTATTTGACTTGTCCTGAAAAATACCAAAGCTCTTACTATCTGATCTGCAAATTTAAGCTTTGCAAAAATTCGTTTCATCAAATATTAGCGATCATAGTTGCCATTTTGGCTTCTTTGTAAGGAAATACATGTGCGCGTGTTTTTCGACCTTGCGCGTTTTTTTTTACCCTACGCCAAGAATCGCAACACTGGTTCACCTCTTAATGTTGAATTCATTTCAATTCGATCGGACTCACTTATACCAAATTAATATCATAAATATCAGTGTCACTTATACCGTCAATCTTCAATCGCGCTCGCTGATGTGTTGCCGTATACGCTGCTGTGCTGTTGTTCGCTGGCAGGCAGTTGCTGTTATTACTTCTGTAGTTATGTTACACCGCGAGAGCCCGGAGTTCATCTAACTGCTACTGAAGATGTCGTATGTGTTGTTGTTGGTAGTTGTTGTTGTGTCAATTTCTCATCGTTTCTAATTTATACAAATTTTTGAGACTTGACGATAAAACACTTTCTTTTGAAAATTGAAAGTTTCCTTTAATCTCTGCTCGTTGGCTTACGACCCGACCACATTTCGTTCATATCACGGAATTTTTAATCTCCTAATTTTTAACATGGACCATTAATCAGATTTCATGATATCATTTTTATCGTCGTTTTTTCTTTCATCAACAATCACGTTATTCGCACACTCAATTTCTTTCTTCTGTCAATTTATTAATACAGGGTGGCGCACGAGTGTATTAACAGTAAAGCGCCCTCTAAATCTGATGCATTGATTATTCTTCTTACTAAGTTATCTGCGTGTGCATTGAACAGAGGCAGCTTCCAGTCTTTATCGATCATTTGCAGGAATCACTTCTACAAGCTAGACTTCGCATATGAGTCAAACTCACACGCCATTCAAACCAGCAGAGGTCGTACATGGATTTAAAAAAACATAGAAAATATTAAAAATTTTGCACTGCAATCTGCTGCTAAAAATCCTAAATTATCAACAAGACGTCGCAGTAATGAATTGGGAATAAGCCGAAGATCACTGCAAAGAATTTTACATGAACTAAAGATGAAGCCCTACAGACCACATTTGGTACATGGTTTATTAGGCAATATACAGGCGCTTACAATTTTGCCAGTTGTTTGTAAATGATTGTCATAACAATCCTGAATTCATGGATTTGATATTTTGGAGTGAGGAAGCAATTTAAATTATTTGGTGGAGTAAACAGACAACTGTGTTTATTGGACACAGTGAATCCTTCTAACAAACTTTGAATCACAGTTAAACCAACTTGTATTATACAGTATGGGCCAGGATCAGGGGCGTAGGCAAGGGGGGCACCAGGGCCATGCCCCCTCCAAACGTTTAAATAGTGTTGAAAACTACATTTTTAATCTGAATTTTAAAATATATTCTTAACAATTCTCGCTGCACATCGACATGTATTTTATTTGAAGTACTGCCAACTGACTTTGAGGTGCGACTTTCCTCATCTTTGTTAATTCAATTACATCCAGATTTGTCATCGAAGAAACATGTGGAACAAGTCAAATGACATATAGTTATACAAAGTGTTAAAATGTATATTCCTTAAACGTCAATTAAAATCATAGGAAGTAGGTACTGGTTGACCAGAATTTTTCAAGTGCATAGTAGTAAATGGACAAAATTATCTAGATTGACTGCAAACAGCAATTGTTTCAAACTTGAGGAACCGACACGATATTGATAGGATATTTTCATGCAAGATGGTACACCATCCTTCGCTAGAGCAGTTCGTGTATACCTTGATCAGTGCTTCCCAAACAGATGGATAGCTGGGAGTGGAGCCATTGAATATCCACCACGTTCAGCAGATCTAAAGCCTATGGATGTTAGTGCATGGGGAATCATTAGATGATGTGCTTTCAAAAAGACCCAAAATATCGCTGATCGCAGGGAAGAGACAGAGGAAGACTGAGGAAGGCTGAGACTGAACTGATGAGTAAGAGAAAAGAATCGCTTGAAGGAATATGAGTGATGAAACTGTGAGAGAGGAAACCGCTGAGAAAGAAAGAGAAACGACTGAAAATGAACTGAAAAGACTGAGGATACGCTGACAACGAAGAGAGAAGAAGATCCTCCTGGAAATAGCTGACTGAGACACTGACAGAACCGCTGGATTGAAAGATGGAGCGCTGAAAGAAAGAAGAGAAGATGATCTCATGTAAAAGAAGGGTGGAACTGAACGCTGAGAAGGAGAGACGCTGAGAGGAAGTGACAGAAGAAGAACTGTAGAAGAGAAAACAAAAGGAGGAAAAAGAAAAAAGACGATCGCGGAAAGGGAGAGAGAGAAGACTGAAAAAAAGCTGATGAAGAGACTGTGAACGGCATGAAGAAAGGAGAAGACGCTGGACTGGAAAAGAACTGTACTTGAGACTGAATTAGCTGGAAAATATCGCTGAAATCGGCTGCCCGACTGAGTGACGCTGTGAAAAACTGAAACGCAGAAATGGAGAGAAAATGAAAACGCTATGAAGAGAATAAAAAACGCTGATGATGTAAGATGGAGAAAAGAAGAAGAACTGTAGAAAGGTGAAGGGAAGTGAAAAATCGCTGAAAATGAAAGTACATCGCTGGAACTGAAGAGGAAAGAAAATGAAGCGTGATTATTATTTGAAGGTTGACTGAGAGAGAAAGCGCTTGAAATACTGAGAGAAAGCAGAAAAGCGCTGATCGCTGCTGATGACGCTCGCTGGATGATAACTGATAGATCGAAAAAAAGAAAGGCCGCTGAACCCTGAGAAGAAAGAAAAACATTGACTGAAAGAAATCGCTCTGAATAAAGATGAACTGATCTGATGACTGAGACGCTGGTGAAAAAAGATCGCTGAAAGATCGCTGAATAATGAAATAGCTGGAAACTGAAACTGAAATGATGGAAGGGACTTAGAAAGTAAACGCTGAAAGGAAATCTGGAGATACTGACCCTGACCTGGAGCATTGAAAAAGACAATCGCTGAAGACTGAATTAGAAGAGACGCTGCAGAAAAACGCTTACTGAACAGAAATGAAAGAAAGGGAACTGAAGGATACTTCTGCTGCTGACATGCTGGAGGACTGAAAATCGCTGAACCTCTGTTCTGACTGAAAACTGGAGACGAGAAAAAAAAGATCCCATGGAGACCTGGAAAAAAATACGAACCTCGCTTGGCTGAAGCTGACATGAAAATTGATTGGCGCTGGAGACGCTGAGCAAAAAGAGAGAAGGAAAAAAAGTCTGAATAATAGAGACATGGATATCGCTTGACGCTGGAAGCTGGACAGAACGACGAGCTGAACGCTGAGATCGCTGGTGGAGAAAAGCTGAAGCTGAAACTGAGATGAAAAGTGAAAAAAAAAGATGAGGGGAAAAGACCTAATATCGCTGAACCCCCCCCCCCCCCCCACCCGCTTTGAAGAAAGGAGAGACTGGAAAAAAAAGAGGGGATCGCTGAGGAGCGCTGAGAAGGCTGAGTTATGGAGAACGGGAAATTAAGAAAGAGAGCTAAACTTGAAGATCGCTGGCAGAAGACATCGCTGAAGAACTGAAATCGCTGGAAAGAAAAAATCTCGCTGACCGCTCAGAAGGAGAATGAGAATCGCTAGAGGGAAAGGGAAGAAATGAATCTGCGCGGAATCGCTGAAGTACTGAGAGGGAACTGAGAAAGAGTCACTGAAAGAAGGGGAACAGCTGGATAATCGCTGGAGAAAAAAAGAAGAATATCGCTCTGACTGAAGAGAAGAGACGCTTGCATGATATCGCTGAGAAACGAGTGGACGCAACATGAGAGAAGGAGACGCTTGAGTGAGAAAGAGAGAGCCTGAAAAGAAACTGAAAGGACTGGAGAGAAACAGAGTAATGGAAGGTGAGGGAAAAGAATGAAACGCTTAAAGACGCTTGTGGAAATCTGAAAAAAAAAAGAGAGGAGGGAGGGAAACTGAACTGAAGAAAATACGGGAAGAAAAGAGACGTCGAATGAACAAATCGCCTGAAAAGAAAAACGCTGAGAGAGACTGACTGAACTAAAGGGCGCTGTGAGGAGCCTGAAAGGAAAGGCTGCTGTAGCTGCATGTATCCAGAAGGAAAAGCGCTGAGAAGAAAAAGAGCCTGAAAAAAGAACGCTGATTCTGATAAGAAAAAACGAAACCTGGAAGAAAGGAAAATACCTGGTAAAGGAACTGGAACGCTGACCCGCTAGCGCTGAAATTTGACTGGAAGAAAAAAAAGGGACTTGGAGTGAAGAGATAAGTCGCTGGGCTGAAGCGTGATGCTTTGAAAGATGCTTGGAAAAAAGGAACTGAAGAAGAGAAGGTAAACAAATAGAAGGGAAAGGTATCCGCTGAACCTTAGAAGGATGGAGGAAAACGCTTGGAACAACTGATGTAGGAAATGAGATAATCGCTGGTCGCTGAAAACTCACATGAGAGGATCGCTGGAATCTGAAGAAAAACTGAAACTGAGAAATGGACCGCTGAAAAAGAAAAGACATGGAGAAGACGTGAAAGTAGGGGAAGATGAAGAGACGCTGGAACAGAGAAAAGAGAATGAAGTGAAGGGAGGGATTGAATGAAAGAAGAAGCTTGAGTGAAAGAAGAAAAGAACCTGAGCGCTAGAGAATGTAGAGGAGAATAGAGTCAAGAAGGAAGAAACTTCTATGATTGGAGATAAACGCAGACAATGTGAAAGAGGACGTGCTGAAGACTGATAGCAAAGTCTGATGAGGGCATCGACGTCGACTGAAGAAGCTGGAAAACGGGCTTGAGATGAACGCTGAAGACTGAGAGCATGAACTCGATGAGGAAGAACTGAGGAATCCATATGGGATAACTGATGAGAGAGAGAAAAGTGAATGAAACTGAAACCCCTGGAACGCTGAAAACACGCTGAATGGAACTGAGAGTGACAAAGTAAAAGAGATGAGACTGAAGAAACAAGAATTCGCTGAAAGTCTGGAAGATGAAGAAGACCTGAGGAACATCGCTGAAAGCAAGGCTACAATCGCTGAACTGAGAAGAAAACGCTGAAAGAAGATGAGATAAACCTTGATTGAATGGATCCGTGCAGAAAGTTCTGAGCGAGAGGAGAGAGAATCGCTTCTGAACTGTAAAAAATGAAACTGAGAAAGAACATCGATTAAAATGAATTGGAAAATGACTGCACTGAAACACGAGCTGAGTGAGACTGGACGATGAGAAGGGAAAGCGCTAGAAAGCAACTGATAAAACGGAACTGGAAAGAGCTGTAAACTAGAAACGCATGGTACTGATGACTGGAAAATCCGCTCGGACGAATGCTGAGGAGGAACAGACGATAATATGATGAATGGGAAACTGAAAATGTGAAAAATCGCTGGGGAATGACGCTGACAGAGCTGAAAGAAAAAAAAAGATGAATTGAGTAAACGTGACATCGCTGAAACTGAAGCTGAGAATGGAAATGGAACGAGAAGAGGATGTAGAAGGTCACGAGAACATATCGCTTGGGACTGAAAAGGAGACTGAAGATATCGCTGGAGATAGATGAAGAAAAATGAAATATGAAAGTGTGACTCTGGAAACGAGAAGCTGAAGCCTGACAGGAACGGGAAAGCGAGAAACATCGCTGGAAAATTGAGGGGGACTGAGGAAAATCGCTGAAAGCTGAGAATCGCTGAAAGAAACTTAGAAATGCACAATGACAGACATATCGCTGGGAAGTAAAAGAAAACGCTGCGACATCGCTGAAAATGAAAAATCGCGCTGACTGATCGCTGAACTGAAACGCTGAAGAGACTGAGTAAAATGGAAAGCGCGTGACAAATGGGACCGGAAGAAGTATGAAGGAATGATGAAAAAAAGATCGCTGGAGAAAAAATGGAGAGAGAAAAGATTGAAAAAGCCAGATGAAAAAAAAGAAAATCGCTTGAGTTTCTACAAATCGCTAGAAAGAAACTCGCTGGGAAGAAGGTGGAGAAATAGAAGACTGAAGCATGAAAACGGAGCGCTGATAATGCTGAGTGAACGTGGGGATAGAAAATAATCGCATGAAACTCCCTACATGGGACTCGGTCGCAGGCGTGGAGATAAATCGCTGAGGGAAAAAAGTTGAAAAAAATCGCTTGAAGAAAGAATGGAGAAAGGAAACGAATCGGAGAATTGAAAGAAACCATGAGAATATCGCTATTAATGAAAAACGATGGGAAGCTGACTGAAAAGAAAAAAACAGTAACTGGACTGACTGACTGCCGCTGCGCTGAACCTGAGAAATGAGACCTTTGAAGTCGCTCTAGTAAATGAAAGAAGTTGGAATGGGCTGAAGAAAAAGCGCTGAACTGAAAGAAAATGAGGAATTGAAAGAAAACGGCTTACGAGAGGATCGCTGACTTGAAGAAAAAGGATCGCTGAACGCTGAAACTGAAAAACACGCTCTGAAAAAAAAAAATTTTTTATCGCTTGACTTTAAGAAGGATGAGAACGTATCGCCTGCTGACTGGCTAAACTGTGTGAAACATCGATGAAAAATGAGGCTGACACTAAGAACAGGAGAGAAAAAAGAAGGAGATAACGCTGGAAAAAATCGCGCTGTAAAAAATTGTTTGAGAACGCTGGCTGAAAGAAAAAAGAGGGAGCTGAACTGAGGGAGCGTGATAACTCGCTGAGAAAATCTGGCTCGTGAGAGGACTTAGAACTGAAAGAGAATGAAGAAGCGAAAACGGAAAAAGACGGGAAGATGAAAAGAATATCGCTGTGAGACTGGAAATTGAAAAGGAGGACGAAAGCTGAGAAGCCCTGAAAAAGACTGGACGAGAAATATTGATGGACGATCGCTGACCGCAGAGGCTGAACGCTGACTGGAAGAGATGTAGAAAAGAAAGGGAAAAAACTGAAGGGACCAGAATGGCAAACGATTAAGATGAAAAGAGAGAAATACCTGTAATCTGGAAGAAAACTTGAAATCTAAAAATCGCTGAAAATGAAAGAGAAGACTGACTAGAAAAAAGAGAATATCGCTGTGGATTGACTCGCTGAAAGGCACTGATGGAAAAGTGAATGGAACAAGTGGGCGAATGAAAGATGAGAAAAGGAGGAAAGAACGCTACGCTGACCATAGAGATTGATGACTAGCTGCGCTGGATGAATGAATGATGGCGCTGACTGAGAAAGAAAGGGAGGTGTATCACTGAAACACAGTCGCTGCTGGAAGGGGAAAGGAAAGCAGAGAAAAATGAAGGAATGCGCTGAACTATGAACGCTGGATGGCTGATATCGCTGAAAGGAGGAAAAGTCGCGTGAGAGGAGACGCTGACCCTGACAAAGGAAGAAAAGCTGCGGTGAAACGATCGGCTGAATCTCGCTGAGGAGAGGCAGAACGCTCTAGCTGAAGAAATGAGAGTGCCTGAAGTGAAAAACGAACCGCTTAAGGAGTGAAAACTGCTTCTAAAGGCCTGAGGAAAACTGCGCTGAAATGGAGACTAGAATCGCTCCTGAGGAAGCACGACTGACTCTAGAGAGGAACTAAAAGAAGCGCTGACAAATGATAGAGAAAAAGAGCTAGATGAACTCTAAATATCGCTGCAAAGAGAAAAAAGAGACTGAAACTGAAATTGCTGACGGTAGCTTAGACTGGTGAACTGAGGACTGGAGTGAGAAGCTAGAAACATGAGATGGAGAAGACTGGAAAAGAATCAAAAGGTCGGCGGGTCTGATGAAGAGAGAAGTATTAGCTTGAGAAAGGTACCTTAATGATATCGCTGCGGGTGCGTGGATGAACAAAGCTGAGAGGAAGGAAAATAAATACGCTGGGAATCTCGCTGAGAGTGAAGGATAAGGATGAAAAGAAATGCCTGAGACGACTTAGGCTGAAAAGAAGTACGCGGACGGAACGAAGAAGAGAGAAGAGACGCTGACCGGGGAAAACCAAGCAACTGAATATGAGTCTGGACTGAAATTAAAATCGCTGCGTCGCTGAAGAAAAGGAGACGTGACACGCGAAAGATTGAAACTGAGGGAAGAACTTGAATGGGGAAACTCGACATGGAAGTGACCTGACACGCTGCGCTGAAAGACGAGAGAATGGAGAACGCATGACTGGAGAATGCTGAGAAAGCAAGAAGAGAAGAAGGAAGCTAAATCGCTGCGCTGAGAAATTGTGGTCTGAGAAGAAAAGAAACAAAAAAAACTGAGAGGAAAAAAGAAAAGTGAAGTAATGAGAAGCGGAACTGAGAAATGAACTGACTGAGGAGGAGAGGGTGGAAGATGGAAGAAATGAAACTGACGAGCTTGCTGGAGAAGAGGAACCGAGTGAAGATGAAAATAATCTGAGAAAAAGGAGAAGAGGATGAATAATCGCTGGTCCGATGATGCGCTGGGGAAAAGAAAGAGAAACTGAGAAAAGAAGAAGGAGATGGATGAGACACCGCTGAAAGTCATGCGCTGGAAGAAGGAAATGAGAAAAGAAAAAGAAACTGAAGAGAGATATCGCTGAGAGTTCGCTGAGAAACGCTGGCTGAAAATCGCTGGAACGCCTGTGAGGAGGAAAATGAAAGTGAAAGATCAGCAGGAATAATGTGACGAAAGCTGGGAAAACAGAAACTGAGAAGAGGGCCTGAAAAGGTGGAAGATTGAGAAGGAGAACGCTGAGGACTGGAGAGATAGAAAGTGAGAGTGACTTATGAGCGCTGCGAAGCACGCTGACTTGATCGCTTGAGACCCTGGGAGAAATGAGAGAGGAAAGTCTGGACTGGAGCAACGCTGACTGAAAAAGCTGATGACACTGAAATCCGATGATCTGGAAAGAGAAGAAACTGAATCGCTGATTGGAAACCAGGATCGTAGTGACAAGAAACAATGGGGAAAGAGCACAGGAATCGCTGAGAGAATCGCTGAAGGAGCTGAACTGAAAAAGCGCTGAGAACGCTGAAAAGCCCAACGCTGAGAAAGAATCGCTGGATACGCTGAGACGCTGGAAAGAAAAAAGACAATGCGCTGGAGAATATGGACAGCTGAAACTTGACGCTGACTGAGATTGGACGCTGAGGACGGAGTGGAGATTCTGAAGAAAAAAAAGTCGCTCGATGCGCTGAATGAGTGAAGCGAAAATAGAGAATAAAACTGGAGACACTGAGTATCGCGTTGCTGAAAAGAGAACTGAATTGCTGACGCTGAAGAGAGAAAACGGAGGACTGTGAGAAACACTGAAGGGGAGTCGCTGATAGAGAAATCTGAGAGAAGTCTGAGACCTGACGAGAGCTGAGTGAGAAAAGATGAACTGAACTGAAGAACGAAAAGAGGCTGAAGAAAAAAGACTGCTGAATACTGAATAAACTGAAAAAAAGAAATCGCGGACCCAGGAAGATAACTCGAGCCTGATCTACGCTGACTGAAAAATGAGAAAAGACCGCTGAATAGCTGGAAAAACGATCGCTGACCACTGACATACGCTGAGACAGGACGCTGGATCGCTGAAACGCTGAAAGGGAGCGCTGAAAAAAACGAAAATTAGGGTCCTGAAATGGACTGAAGAGAAAACATGCTGAGTGCCTGACTGCTTAAAAACTGAAAGTCGCTGGAAGAAACTGGTAGAGAATCGCTGAGAAAAGAGAGAAGAAACTGAGAAAAGAAGAAATCGCGAAGAGCTGAATCGCTGAGTGAGTTGAAGAAGAAAGACTTGAAATGGATGATCTGAATTTGAAATCCGCTGAGGAGAAAAAGAAAATGACGCTGATAAAAAAACGGAATGAATGGCAGGCGGTAAGCTAGAGGAAAAAGAAATAGAAAATCCGCTTGAAAGACCATCGCTGACGCTGAAAAAGAGATTAGAGGAACTGAGGG